>CAEGAF010148762.1:0-27890 GCA_903067075.1 Micropoecilia bifurca
GACAGTGTCTCCCGCAGCAATTCTTCATTCGAGTCGAGTTCAGATTACTTCTGAATTGCGTTTTAAACACACAATGAGAGAAGAATAATATATATATATATATATATATATATATATATATATATATATGAGTATGCACTGGCAAAGTTTGAGCCTATTTTACAAGAGGACATCCTGAGGTGATAAACACACATAACATCAGGCAGTGGCCGTCCAGGGACCTACTCTGTGATCAGAGCTCGAAGAAGCCTGTGTGTGCTAGTTCACTCGAACTCAGTGGGTTTCACTTCATAGTCTTCTCATTTCACAATGTGACAGGCTGCACACACTCACAACGGAAGCATCGGTGCGCATTTTAGTGGTCAGACACACACAAGCTGTGATTACCTGGACCAGAGTCTACCTCCTCTGTCATTGAGGCGATTCGTGGAAAAAACAGAGCATTCTTAGGGGGGATGGGCAACATATGGAGAGAAGCACGGTGACCTTCGACTGCTTTGCCTATCGGTCTGCGGGTCCTTTGTACAAAGGACAGAAATAAACGATAACAGGAAAAAAAAATTGCAGGTGTAGAGTAGGTTAGCAACGTGAAGGGTGGCACTGTCTTTAAAGTGGTACAGCAGATGTATTAATGCCAATTTGAACTTGTAAAATGCTGACATATTACAAGTTCTATATATATTTTATGAAATTTTATGTAACAGACTAAAACTGATTAGTCTGGAAATGAAAAGAATATGTAACTCTTTTTCCATTTTCTAATTTTTTGGCACTAGTGGCCTTTATTTGAAAGTAGTCTGACAAGAAAGGGGCAGAAAAGATGGGGGGACGTTATGCAGCAAAGAAACTGAGGATGGAAATCAAGCTTGGGTCAGACGTGCCCGCTCTAAACATTGCTCCTCACAACTTTTTAAAATTCAAATGAACATCTGAAAAGTGTTGCATTTATTTGTAGTCAGTCACCATGGTGACTACAAATAAAGCAGTACTAAGGAGAAACTTTAAATGTGCGTCACTAGCAGTTTTATACTACTGTAGCATTACATTTCTGCCTTTTCCTCTTTAAACAAATAGCTCAAAATCTGTAAGTAACAAGGCTTTATTTCTCTGTTTTGACTATGTGATCCTCAGTGATGGATATCCATTCATCTAAACAACTCCATTGTCACTCTGGCTGTTTGTTTGGGGTGGTGGAGGAATAGAGTACCACAAAATAGCATTGTGTGTTTGAGGAAATTCAAAGAAGAGCAAATTGCTCTTCATTGTAAATGGACCAGTAAGAAGGCTTGTGAAGACATAAGTAAAACTCACAAAATGAAGCTGGAAATGAAAAAATGGAGGTTCAACAGCGGAACATGTCACTTGGGAGGAATGGCTACGCAGCCTGTTAGCTTCAGGGAACATCAATGTTTAAGAATAAGAACGTTGCCATAGGAGTTAAGTTCAGCCATGACATTTACTTAACCCCCAACTCGGAACAACGGAGTACGAAAAAGCACCAAACACTCATAACGGTAAATCTTTGCATCTTGGAGTTTGAGTGGAATCCCCAAGTGGTCAACCACATTGTTACCCTGCTTGACTTAGAACCTCTCCAAATAGGATTATGCAGCCCTAACCTTACTTTAAAATGTTATTCTTGACAGGTCGCATGGTCTTTCTGATGCTGTTTGCCCACTAATTTTCTCCATCAAGAGGAGTTTGATTTTACTTAGAATAAATTAGAAAAGATGGGACTTGATTTGTTTATTATATAACTTCTAAAAAGGAACTGGTGAAACTGTATTTGATTTAAGAATATTGCATTATGAAGAACTAAATATATGTGCCCATCACATCTTTTCTGTTTGTAAAAAATTAAAACCATTGATCACTTTTTTCACATTGCAATTATGTGGAAGTTTGTGTTGGTCAATGACTTAAAAATACTTTACGGATTTCATAGAGAAATTAGACGTTGTATCTCATATTAATTCAAATTCTTCAAAGAATGGTTCAAGACAGTGACAGCAGTTGGAGGGAAAGATCTCTGGTAGCGGTCTGTATCACAGTGAGTTTGAAGAAGCCTCTGACTGAAGAAACTCTGTTTTCCCAAGACAGCCTCTTGAAGAGGATGGTCAATTTTTGATTTTATGAAGAATCCTTCTTTGCATAATCATCTTAACAGGTTCCACCGTCGTGCAAATACCAGTCACAACCGTAAGACTATGGTATGAGAAAAAAAATAACAGTTCAACGGGTGTGACTATTATTGATAGGAACAGATATAGTGTTATTTTGGTTCATTATTTTTAAACATTAATTGCAATTTCTCATGTTATTTTTTTCACTGTGGAACGGCCAGTCCACTATCAGAAACATCTTATTTGTATGGCCACATGCAAACATTCAGCAATGCACATATTAGATCATGCATGAGTCCTGAAGGAGCGTCAAACCTTCAGCATCCATAGTTGGCAGACACAAAGATGAAAAAGGTGGAAAGAAGAGAAAGAAGGACAGAAAGTGCTGAGTTTGACACTGTCTCTGTGTGCCACAAACACAGGAACCAATTAGCTAGAAGACGGTTTCCGTTGCCTAGACTATTACAGAGCCTCCTCTCTCTGAGTCTCTTGGGGCAGACTGCAGCTTCAGGGCCATGGTAGCGCACAGGCTGTGTACAGCAGACACGTTGTGCGTCAGACACAGACGGTCAGCAGACACGGCTAAGGCAAGGATGTCGTTTTGCCTTTCGGTCAGAAGGGGACAGACGAGACCAGAGAGTCAGTTCGGGTCAAGAGGTGGGATTTCAACACGCATGTGGTCAGATTCAGATTATAAATGTTGTCATCCCCCTAAAAGCACCCCAGGACGTTGCAATCCACAACGTGTGCTACTCATTCTTCCTCACATAGCAGAGACACTTCTCAATATCCACAAACCAAGTCTGTCTATATAAAAGTAACATTTCTTGCCATCTCACAGTAAACACAAAGATGTTCCATCACACTCTGGTGCAATTAATTTTGCATACCTCAAGACAGTAAAAAATATGGACGTTTACATACTTGCATACACTTACGCATAAACCTTTCTAACCTACTCACACCCTCGGACTGTCCTGCTCAAAGAGGGCGCTGGGTGACGCAGTCCTTTTATGACGATTATTGATCCTTTGGAGCGCAGTAAAAACTATCCCCAGACAGACAACGAAAATAACTGTAACCATATAACAGCTTCCTGCCTGGGGAACAGATCCCACAGAGCAGCCACGTGACAGGACTATTCTGGGATAGTACAGTAGAACCCTAACGGACCCAGGGCACTAACCAAGCATTCGCTCCTACATAAGATGAGGAGAGGAGAAGGTTATGGAAAAGTGTGTATTCAATTTGTTCGTTCTTGCAGCTGAAAAATGAGCATTTCATGTATTTCTGCTCATTGAGAGGCTTTCAGTTTGATTGTTTATGTGCAGCTTTTCATTTCGCCATATGGTGCGGTTCACTTTTAATTATGATAATATCGGAGTCTTTGTCGTGCATAGTCCATTTATATAATAACATTTTCTTGACGCAGCGCCCCTGACATATGACGCCCTTCGTACCCGACACACACGCCACATTTCCTTCACAAGAGACACACGGCTTATCAAATATAGCCTCTTTGGAGACCTTAAGGGGGTTTTTAGATTATTACACTGTGAAGCACATGTGGGGAAGGCGCTCAGCATAAACTATTTCAAGTGCGAGAATCTGCTTTTGTATTGAGTGCTCTGAGTTTGTCACACAGAGACAACATGGAAAATCAGTCAGCATTTTTCCCAAAGAATAACTTAGTTGGTAGTAATAGAGAAAAACAGTTATGAAGTAGTCTTTGATTTTCCCTCCTTGTCATTAATGGAATCAGAAAAAAAAACTCAGTTCCTAGTGAAATAGAAATAAAATAGACAGTGACAGAAAAGGTCACATGTCGGAAAAAGGTTTGATGTTAAACTAAATATTGCTTATAGGCAACTTATTTCCAGAGATGATCTTAAATAATTGAACGTTTAATAGTGCTTCCGTGGATGCAAAACAGATGTGTGACTTGTCAGATTCATTTCACAGCCTGGATCACTGCAGTAAATATTCCCGCTTAGGTAATGCATTGCAAAAGGTACTAATGTCCCTTGAATCTATTTATAGGAAAACTGTTGTGCTCTTCACAGACCTGGCCTTTCATGAAAAAGTGGGAAGATTAGTTCCCTGTTGAAAGAAAGCTCTGTGGAGTCCAGGATACAATTTGGTAGAGTCAACGAAGCACAAACAGATGAGTGACGGTGTCTGGTCAGATGTGGGCCTCAAACCCCCTTCATACCTGGTTGGAAATTTGATCCCTGATCACTATAGTGTTTTCATAAAGAAACGTGGTGGTGGTAACATCTTGTTTTCTTTAGCTAAACAGTTCAGCTGGTCAGAATTCATCTAAATTTGGATGGAGTTAGAGGCAGGAAAAGTAAAAAAAAAACATAAAAAAAACAAAAAAAAAAACCAAGAGAAAGACAACAGAAAACTTTAGTTTCTGGGGAAAGTTCACCATCAGCAGGACCATTACACCAAACATGAAGAAATGTACATTAAATTTGAAGGAGCTTGAGCTATATTAAAAAATTAAAGTGAATGAGTTACAATTTTGAATCTCTACTTGTGCAAAACTAGTTGAGATCTCCCCAAAATGACTGTCAACCTTGATCCAATGAATGGTATTTCTACAGAATTTTAGTTTTGAGTCAAACACATACCAGCATGTTACATTTATGTTTTATTTGAAAATCAAATTAATCATGCATCATTTTTACTATTCACACTATGTTTTGCTGGCCTAATATAAAAACCCAAAATCTCCAAATAAGTTTGTAGTTTTTACGTCACAAAATGTGAATATGTTCACAAGGTTTTAACTGTTTTGAGGCAAAAAATGACTCCACTGATTCTCAGACGAAAGCAAATTAAATACATACAAATACAGTACAACAGTTACAGAAACTGTGTAGAAGAAAATCACAAAGTTGACCAGTTAAAAAAGACAAAAAAACAAAACATAAAAAAGCATTATAGTTGTGATCTGAGCTTACATACAACACTGTAACCTGGCTGTTGTCAAACTCCACCACAGTCCACATTGGAAACTGGCTGTAAGCCAATCCAGTGACAGAACCCTGACATTAGTGCCACGCTTCATTTGTCCTCAGAGGCCCATTGTCTGCTGGATCTGGAGGACTTCAAGCTCTGATCTGAGCACAAACCAATATGTAATACATTAACTGAAGTACTGGATTTTAACAGGTTTTACATTGAGGACATTCCCTGAAAGAAGCTCCGATACTGCAGAACGTGCAGCAAAAAAAGAGACAGAGCGAGAGAGACAAAATGTAAGAGAGCAACGTGACTTAACAAATCTCATTTCATCTTCCTAACAACTTATCGTCTGTCTGTGTTATCTCATTAGTGGTTGTGGTATCGGCTCCACTAAAAGAGAAATACAGTGACTGACGCTATGCAGCCCCCCAACCCCTCTAGAGGAGCTTTCAACTGGGGGATGGTCTGTTTGATCTCAACACTCATCTGCTTCATTTCTCTTCTCTTATGTGGTACTCAACAACCATCACTTTGATTTGTGGTCAGGCTTGAGTGAGGTGCATTAACCATGTAGAACACAGATGCAGGCATTTATCTGCACAAACATACATTAAAAGGTACATCCTCAGAACAAAATGGTAATTTTGCAAACCTCACAAGGAGGGAAATGAGCGCGCTAACTTGTCAGGAGTTTAATGACACTTCAGAAGGTGTTTGTTTGTTTAGGCTTCAGATGTGTGCTGCTGAAGAAATTACCAACAAGCTGTTCTGTTGTTACTGTGTTAAGTATTTCAACAAGGACCCTTTTCTTCTGCTGCCAGAATGACTCAGTGACTCAGGGTTCTCTCTCAGACAAAACAGCTAATTTGCTTTCTTCCCTCACAACCAAATGTCTTATCCTGTAATGATTATAAACTAGAGCAAATTCAAATTGTCTTCTCAAAACTCTCTTCAACTTTTGAACAGTCCAATAAAGAAAAGCAGGCTATTGAAAATCAAACCCAATGCAGGTGTTGTTGTTATAAGGCTTAAAAATGAGAGTTTTAAAATATTGTGTAAGTATATCGTGCATATCCTGCGACGCAAACAAGAAACTCTTTGCAGTTTTCACAAAAAAGTAATCATTGCTAATTATCAGATATACTCATACCACACAGCGCCTTCAAGACAAAGTGGGTGTGAACACATCTCTTGAACATTTCAGAACCAGTGTGCTTTTGAGTAATGAACATTAAGCACTAATGATGACTCAATTCAGCCAGAATACGTTGACTTAGAAGGAAACTTTCTGTTCTTCAAGCTGTCTTGAAACAATTCACAATTGATAACTAATGGGACTTATTCCTTAGTATGTGGAGTTTAAAAATAAATGAACACAGTAGAGCAAAGGTTTGTCCTCTGACCTCATAGAAAGTCAGTCCTGGGTTCAGTTACCAGCTTAAGTCTTAGTTAAGAGTGTTAGTTATCACTTCACCTGTAGAGGAGTATATTAGTATCTTTTTTTTTTTACTTGAACATGGCAATCCTGCGCTCCCAACATGACTGTGTTTCCAAATTACATGCTGGATGCTCAAAAACAGTGGACATGTGATGGATGCTCCTCGTCCCTCTTGCCTTCAAGAGGATGCTTGACAACAGAGATCAGAAACAAGACTAGATGATGAGGGATTGGCAACACCGATGTGGCGCCAGCATATAAATCTAACAAACTAAATGACTTCACCACATACAGTAATGCAGTACTGTGGGGTCGTGGTCAGTTCACTCATATCTATGAGATCATGCTTCACTTTTCTCACATTAGATGTATTGATTTAAAGTCTGAAGTATTGCGTGAGAATATCTAACCGCACGTTTTTACTCTAACTCTCCAAATGTTCCTATGCATTTCAAGAGAAAGATATTTTCTTATCTTCAAACTGTTTCTTAATTGAAAAAAAAAAGTCTGATTTGGTCTAAAGCAAGCAGACAGTGAGGAAACACACAGATAAATAGTTTTAGACAAAGGGTAACCATGGTGTAATGAAAAAGACAAGAAGTGAAACTGAAAGCACGCTTATTTCTCTGCCGGCGCACTAACTCTGTGCAGCTACATGTGAAATAGATTACTATGCCATCCAGAGTCCTTCATGCTGCTTGGTTGCAATGTACCTAAATCTAAAAGAAGGTAAGTATCCATGTAGATTAGCTGGAGCATGGGTGATGTACCCTAAGAAACAATTGGCCTGTTTAAGGAGAGAAACGCATTTTCTACAGGACTGGACAAAGACAAAGAAAGAATTATTCTTTTTTTTTTTCTGCAGCACCCACGATTAAATGTATCCATTTATTTTGGCATTTCTTTAAGACAAAGATTATTGTTAAAGACGAGAAGCCATGGAGTGGAGTGGATGGGTTTTGATGATGCAGGTTGTCTGCTTAAAAAAGCCTTGAAGAGCTGGTTGATGGGGGTAAAAAAACACACACACAAAGAATAAAAAACATAAATAATCCCAACAGAAACAATAAAGAGGACATGCCTAAGAAAGTAACTTCAGAGATTAGCACATAAGTCAATTATAAGTGGTTAAATACAATACTTATCTTTTATGAAGCATGTTTGCATTGTATTTGCACCATTTAAGGGAGTGTCTTCATAAAAAAAATATTTTATAGAAGGCTTCTGAACAAATAGAGAAAGAAACTGATTTTAGTACATCTAAATTGACTTACTGTAATAAAACATAGCTATGCAAAACCAACAGGATGTCCCACAGACCACATACATGACGCAGTTAAACAATAAAAAGCAGTAAGTGCTTCTGCTGCCCGTTCACTTTGTGTGCGTGACAAATTGTGAAATAAAAAGTTTTAACTCGCTCGTTATCATTGCGAGAAAAACAGCAAGAGGAAGAAAGAGAGATAAGGAGAGAAAGAGGAGAACACACACAGTGACAGATACACACAGAATGAAAGTGCTGCAGATAAGGCCTGGAGATTTCAGATACTGACTTTAGCAGTTCAGCCCTGGTGACGGCTGAACGCAGCTGTCAGACCCAGATGGTGAGGTGTTAATAACATTCAGACTTTTGCAGCGCACAGTTTATTTTCTAATAATAAAACTGTTAGCGCTTGCTAATAGCGCAGCCACAGTCTGCCAAGCTCGCATTCCAGTACACCACTCCTCTGCCATTTATGTGCCATATTGCAAAGCTGAATGGCTAAATAGTTGGTGTTCATGGAGCGAGACACTGGCCAATGATGTGCTATGTGTAATTACACAAATGAGAATTGACGTAGAGATGCCGCTGGTATACCAACAAACACCTTTGAATGTTAATTTTGTCTTTAGAGACACCTGCATATAGCCTAACACTGACAGAGCTAGCATTGCTTAGACCTTGACGGAGAAAAGGCAGCTAATCGGTGCACAATTATGTCTGAGATCAGGGGGCTTTATGCTTGAATCCTTACAATTCTAGAAAAACGTGACTGATTTCTTCCAACCTGTAACATGCAGCTGAAAGATCCCAGAGCAGCCAATTGCATCCACTGCGATTTGTCTGGCTTAATCACACAAAATAATACTTTTTGTATAATGCTGGATTTCATGGATATCAGATAAGCCATTACTTTCCAACAGCATTTTAGCTAATCCAAGTACCAGAATGTGAGGACATGCGATCCCTGCTAATAATTTCCTCTATAATTGGTAAAAATGCCCGACTCCCTGGGAGCTGATTGGGAGGCAACTGGGTCAAGAATTCCAAACATCAACATTTTTATTTGATTTCCTTTTAATAAGTTGTCCTTGTGATTGGAAGACAAGTATTTAACTCAAATAGGTTACCTTTGATTACATTTTTCCTCTTTCATTTTTTGTCAGTAGGCCATAAAAGGGTAATTGAATATTGAATTCAGGGTGACTGTTTTGTGTTGTCGTAGTCACCAAAACTGATACTACAAGTTTACTGATGAGAGAGTGAGACCAAGATATTTTTCTGTTTATATTGTGTAGCTCTACCACTAGATGCCAACGAATCATAAACACTGGAAAAGGCCACAAGTTTAGTGAAATGATTTTTCAAATCGGTTAAATTAATTCAAGTCATTAAAATAAGAACAAACCTACGAAAAAGGTAGTTGTATGTTTCTGTTGTGAAATATAATTTATGAATGACTTGTGACTGTGTAGTAGTTCTGTGCAAAACATCCAGACTCCCAGGGACAAAAACAAAAGGTGCTATTCTACAAAACGCTGACTCATCACAGAGTGCCCTACTATTGTAGAGAGCTACTGTGGTGTGGCAAAATATGTCACTGGCCCTAAAAGACCACTGTTTCCGTTTACAGACTCTTCTGTTTTTAGTAAGATTAGTTGTAAAGATAAGCTCCTTTTCCACCAATATCTCTGTTACTCTGTGGTACAAAATTGTCCGTGCTTGTCTCTCATTTTCCTTAAATTTTTTAGAAATCTGTCAGCTTTAATGGTGACGACCGCTAAGGGGAAGCGGGTCTTGAACGACTTCTGGTTTGTAAATATTATTTATTTATTTTCAGTCTTTTCGATGAAAAGAAATGTCCTTGTGGTTCGCAGGACGGCCCCATATCAGTGAGGTACGGTACTTTCTGCCTCACCCTACACATTTTCATTGTACGGCCGATCAGAACGACTAAATACGTCATTCACATTCATAAAATATATTAGACTGTGGAACACTAGTGTAGATTGTATGATCAAACAATTATATTGGTGATGTAAAGAGAGACAGTTATGGGAACACACCAACTGTCGGCCTCAGTCTCTATGTGTGAGACTTATTACCACACGTCACCCTGAAAGCATCATCCACGTAATAAAACATAGTCATGACAGCACTTGAGCTGTGAAGATGTTTTTCATCAGCAGGTAATTATTTTCAACCTTGTAATTGCAACAGAATTACTAAGATTAAAGCATGTGTGTTAGGGTGGCTCAGTCAAAGCCCAAACCTAAATTTAAATTAAGAATATGTGGCATAAATTGATCTTTGGGTTCCATAGTTCATATAGGTGAGCATTTGTCCCGGACACATAAATGGACCCGGGCTGGAGTCTCATTTTCAAAAGATCTGTTACTAGTGTGGGATAGGATGATGTGATGGTGATGCAAATTAATCATGTGTTACTTTCAAACATTCATCTTTTTGGTCTAAAGCAGTAACAAAAGCTAAATGGATTATATTTACCCTATAAACAATCTAAATTCAAGAACAAAATATAATACTTTAAAACTTCTAAAACTGCTATTTTTTAATTTTTTTTAAAAAAAAGTGGTTTCTTTGTGACTTCAATTATATTTTAGCAAAAACACCAAAGTCCTCTTTTTTTGGAAATTGATTGATTGATATTTTTAGTTTTTTTCCCTCAGTTTCTGCTCCAGCAACTTGCTCCTAGTTTTTTCAATAACTACATCCCACATGAACAACAGACATTTAAGATTTTTATAAAACATATTGAAACTATGTAATCCATTACTGATTAATGTTAAAGGTTTGTGGATGTTTTTAAAAGGTACAGAAAGAAGATCGACATTTGTCTGTGTCATGCAGTGCACAGTTGCCTCACCTTCCGCGTTATTTATAAACTATTGCTGCAAGAGCCAATTTCTAAGTGTCATTACAGCTTTTCTGTGCACAGGTAAGCTTAGTAGGTGCCAAAATTAATTGGACTTCATTCCAAGGAGATAATTTCCGAATGTTAGGCAGGCTGTAAAGGCACATTGCTGCGAGCATAATTACATTGCAAAGACAGAGGCAGTCTGCAGAATTTATCTTTCGCCCTAAATAAGAGAAGTTCGTGCTCCTTCTTTTGAAGAGGCATTTATGTCTGTATGCTAACAGTCCCTAAATGAGCCAGCACTGTCATATCACTGCAGTACAGCTTAATTTAGCTTTAAATCCATTCACGTTTTGCTTCTATATTACGTACTCTGCCAAAGTATTTACACATTAGATGAACTATGAAGATGCTGTATTTAATTACACCAGTTTGGTGGACAGAAAAGAAAAAAAAGAAACTAAAGAAGCAAAACCAGCTACCCACATAAATTAACTCTAAATTAACTTGGTCTCCAGCTGCCTCATGCAGATGAGAGAAGAAACCTGTGTCTTGGGTAATTGAGCTCCTCCCTGCCAGAGTTATTATTATGCAGTGAAATTTGCCTCAGAAACAGGTAGATTCTTCTCTTCCCCGTTCGCCCAGGTTGCAACTGAACAATGGAAGGTTTTTACCAAAGAAGCTTCTGAATAGTTGAGAAAGAAATTGAATGGATTCATTGAAGTATATTGAGGGGATAAAGAACAGATAAGTTGTTAACATGCAGAAATCTGGTCCGCTTGCACGCCTGTTTGTGTTTGGGAATTCACACACTTATTTATTTGTGCCTGCGCGTGTGTATGTGAGAGAGAGACAGAGATATAGAGAGAGACAGAAGGTTCTGGGGCTGCTGTGTGCTGTACCGGCTGGCAGGGTGGCTGTCAGAATGGCCCTGTTTCCTGTGTCAGCTCTAAAATAGGTCCAAACACAGCAGAGATGCACGACACACTCTGGCTATTTACAGCACTCACACAGTGTGTGTGCAGGATGCTGCCAAGTGTGTGGAACCAGACGTACTGTAGCTGCTCACAGTTGGGGGAAAAAATGCATTCACCCTAAATAGCATACACAATGACAATGCAAAGGAATGTTGCAAGTGAAGCCATCTTCAAAATAAAAGATGGTGTATAGCCAGCATTCCTATGCTTTACAGCGCAAAGTAAGACATGTGTGGGCATAATGTTCGACCTTGACCTCTCCGTATGTAGGTGTTGTGAGAGCATCGTGTATGGAAGGAGCACTGTGCCCTGCTTATGTCATTGTACCCACCTAGTGTTCCCTGGAATGTTGCCCTCTGTGTGTCTATGAAAAAACAAAAAAAAAATACAAACAAATCTCCTATAAGATAAAATGCACTTCCACCTTGCTGTAGGTATAAATCTCTCTCTGTGTACACAAAGAAATAGATACACCTTGAAACATCAGGATTGGTTATTATCTAACTTAGTCATCCCATTCACTCCATTAGATCAACGTTAAAGTTTATTTATGAAGTGAAACTAGTTTTGTGTACCTATGTAAACCTTGTATTTTATACAGATAAAAATAACCATGTCTCTTTTCTTATCCTTTTTCATCTTCCATACTAGTTTTTTTCTGTCTTTTCTAACATTTTACGTGAACCAGTTGTTCAGTAGGCAAGGGTGACTCAGGTAAAAGTATATCCAATTGTAAAAACAATGCGAGTACGGTTTAACACGCTGTTGATAGTCTAGTTTGTATTTTAAAAACTGATCTAGTTTCAAAGCAAACCCACATGATCTCTAAAGTTTACAATTTTTTCAACGATTCTTTTTCTCCGTCCAGAAGAACCTCAGCATGTCTTTTTTATCAAACGTCTGCTGCCCACACAAGTATCCTGAGTTTTATCTTCTGCTATTTTGGGGTTTGAAAACTCTAAAAATACAGATAACGTTAGGGTTCAGTTTCATTTTGCAGGTCGCCCACACTTTCTATGTGTGTGCTTCTCTCCCTTTCATCTAGTGTGGCTTTTTTAAGCAACATTTTCATGTACAAACTTTGGAAAACAAAAAGTGGATTTAAATCTTAGATTAAGAACAGAGACTGAAAGACATACAATAACATATTTTGTAGCCTTCTCTTTGTGAGCGATGAAAATAAAATACAGACACAATTGTCAGATAATCACCCTTGATATGTTACAACTGTCTTGATATTCAGCTTAAGATTTAGAGTCACTGACCTGTTTGTCAAACAGCTACTTAATGTGTGAACATTTGTTTTTTTAATAAAAGAAAGTTGAATCTGTATTAAACTGTGTGAAGGAAGTGTCAGTCAGAGCAGTTACTGATGCAGTTTCTTAGTCAACTCTGATGTGGATTGAACTGAGGAAGGAGTAGGAGGAGAACAGAACAATCTACTTTCTTGAAGTTAAAAGATGCCTTAGACCTAGTTTGATGAACACAAGTCCTTTATAATTTTAAGGGTATTTCATTTTCCCAAAAATATTTTTTTGTGCTTTGAAGTAAAGTTGAATTTGTGTTTTGTGTTTGTGAACATTGTGTGTGTGAACATTCTCTGAACATTCTCTCCTGGCAGAGAATGTTCTTACTGGAACATCCCCTGGAGTTCAGTTGAATCCATCATCAAGAAATGGGAAAAAAAGTTGGACTAATTTATAAGTCGACCTCGATCAAGGCCATCTTCACAAACCGAGTGACCGTCCAAGAAGGAGACCAGTATGAGAGGCCAGCAGGACACAGGGCTACACTTAAGGAGTTACAAGCTTCAGCAACTGAGAGTTGAGAGAGTCTGCAGACAACATCCATTGAATGGGTTCTTCACCATTCAAAGCTTTGTGAAAGAGTGACAACAAGAAAGTCACTGTTGACGTAAACGCATGTCAAGGCTCCACTAGTTTGACAAGAAGAGACTCCATGACCAAGTGGAAGAAAGCGCTTAGGGTTGATGAGATTTAATTTAATTTTTTGGTCTCATCAGATCTAAAACTCTGATCAAGACTATAAATCATCACAAACACACCATTACCCATCATGAAACATGGCAGTGGCAGAATCATTCTGAGGGGATGATTCTCTGCCACAGGCCAAGCTTGGAAGGATAGAAAGGAAAATCTACAAAGCACTCCATTTATTCAGAGGACGTTTATTTACCAGCAGGACATCAAACCCAAAGCATCCAGCTACAGTTGCAAATAAATGGTTTGATGACCAAGAAATCGTTACTGATATAAATGTGTTATAAAAGTATTACTGATTGCACTTTAAAAATTAGGCAACTTTGTTATTAAAGGTAAAGTTTAATCAGTAATGATATCTTGGTAAATGTTAAGTTGTCATAACAAATATATTTCGAATAATTTCAACTTTGTATTTAAAGTGTCATAATTTACCGAATCACGCTTTACGACAACAGTCATAAATATTCATGAAGAGTTATTCATGTTCATGACAGGTGTTATGTCATGTTTATGACAGTGTCATGACAGTCTTATTCACCCCCTTCAAATAAAGTGTTACCAAAAAAACGGAATAAAATTGCAGTGCCGAGACGCCCATGCTTGATTGATTGAGATCTACATATTGACTCTGTGCTGTGATTTATAGGTGCAAAGGTGCACCTAGTAAATACTGACCTGAGGGGTTTGAATGTATGTGCAATTACTTATTTTACGTTAAATGTTAGCATATAATGTTCATCGTTTTGTGGAAATTAGTTTTTACTTTGACATTTAAGTGTTTTACATGTTTGTAATTTATTTATTATTTATTTTATTGTTAAAAAAAAGACACATTTGCTGATCTGATTTGTAAAAAGCAATAAAAGGGTAAATAACCCAAGCAGGTGAATACTTTTTCATAGGCACTGTATTTAACAGGGACCTTAGTGTCTAGAAAAAAAAACAAAAAGCAGTGCCGTTATGTTTTGTAGATCTGGCTTACGACACAGAAATGGTCAAAGAGCAAAACTAATATCTTTGGGGATACAACAAAGCTTGTGTGCCATTAACATCACACCAAGTCTAAGAATACAAAAGGCTGCTTCTCCTTCTTTTTTTAATTTTGATGGGAAAGAAGCTTGAGGTCTTGGCCTGTTTGTAATGAGATTCATCACGACATCTAGTAAGAATATCTACAAAAAAGAGAAAAGAATCATAATATTTTCACGTGTTGCAAAACACCTCCGCTCATTGTATCAAAACAGATACAAAGTGTACAAATATAGAAAACATATCTCAAACATAGAGGGATCCGGTTTGCTTTAAACCAATAAGCTTAAAGAGGAACTTTTCTATCCGACCCCAACCACTCAACCCTGCCATTTTGAGTTTGTGTGTAAACGGCTCTGTTCAAGTAAAATCTTTTTCCAGGACATTTAGTAAAATGCTCGATTTTCCATGTTTATTTCTTTAAATAAATAATATTTAGTAACATTTAAGGCAATCTTATCTCTATATTTATGAGTTCAGTTTGAAATATCTGAAAATGTTAAGAATTAATCTTCAGTAGAGTTATTTATCTTTTATTGCTAAACTATGAAACCAATTTGATTTTGATAAGCACTGAGACTGATTGGTCGCTTGTCATTAAAGCAATTTATTGTAGCTCATAGTTTGCAATGAAGCGCAGGACTTCAGTGTCAAACGTGCAAAAACAAACTAAGCTGCGGACAATACTACAAAAAAATAAATTCTCTTCTATTTGATCTGTGTGTGCATGCGTGTGTGTGTGTGTGCGCGCGCGTGTCTGTGTGTGTGTGCGTGTGCGTGTGCGTGTGCGTGTGCGTGTGTGTGTGTGTGTGTGTGTGTGTGCGTGTGTGTGTGTGTGTGTGTGTGTGTGCTTGCGCGTATTTAATGTGCTCCATCCGGCCCAGCTTGGGGCAGATGTTTCTAGCGTTGTGCTATGAAAGCATCCAGGCTGCGCTCATCTTCTGTCTAATCTTCCTGCTTTGGTGAGTGTAGAGAGGATGAGAAAAAAATCCATACTCTTTACATCCTCCTGTGACCGTTGCGCTCGTGAGACGGCAGCCGTGGGAATGGAGATGGATACAGGCGGCCCTGCCTCTGACCTCCCTCCACTTCAACAGAAGGGTGGAGATAAACAGGGCAACAAGGATCACTAACATCTTTCTTCCTCAAGCACACACAGATGAAACAGCACACACACACACACACAAATACAGAAAACAGCAGAGATATCTCATTAAAGCAATAGTAGGCGAGTGTTGCAATAGCAGTGTGCCACTGGGAGAGAGGTCTATTAGGGATACTATCAAGAGACGAGGGAAGGAAATGAGAGTCGGTGTGCTGCTCCGGTGTGCATCTAATTCTGGTGTGACATACGTGCTTGACGTATGTCTGATTTTGACCCAGAGGACCCGCCTGAGAGCCGGTAGTTATAATTATTGACTAAGTCATTATGATAATGTCGCGAGTGGAGAATTTCTAAAAGAATTCACACACTAAATATCTATTAACCAAAGCATTTGTGTCAGAGGGGGGGAAAGGCACTGACATGAGCTTCGGTGCAAAAAGTGAGAAAGACAAGAGAGGTAGATTTTCCTAGAGTGCATACTCGTGGCAGCTCATCCTAAATTAATCTTCCCTCCTCTCTTTTTTTTTTTTCTGGGGATTTTGGCGTAACACTCCCCTCCTGCTCCCTCACTCCCTAGGCTGTCACAACCCGTCACCACAAGTATTTTACTTTAGCTGCAGGGACGGAGGAAGAGATTTGTCCCCTTCCATCATTCCCCTTTCACATTCCTGTCACTAATAGCAATTTTGGAATGCTGGGTTTCACTGTGTGTTACATTTTCTTCAATTTTTTTCCATATATATATGTACATATATATATTTAAAACTAGCGATTATTTATTTCATGACAAAACTATGATGGCAGTAAGTCAAACTTGAGCTCAAACACTGTCATTCCTTTGGCTGTGGCTCGAATTCAATGCTATGCATCTGTGTTATTATGGTTCGTCAGGGGTCATTAATGTAATCCAAGTAGTCAGAAGTTTATACCCAGAGATGTGCACCATAGTATTCTCCCTCTATTTGTGTCTCTCTCTTTTTTTTCTCTTTGCATCTATATGCAGCCACTTCCGATAATGTCATCCTATACTGTTCTCCGCTCCTCGCAACCAGACACTATCAGCTGTGAACTCATCATTCTCCTTTAAAGACCAGGTCAAAGAGAGGAAGAAGGAGGAAAAAATAACTGGGGAGCTTTGAAAGCAGTGAAGCTGCTATACAGTTTTCTCAAAACAGAGCCAACGTACCAAGGCTCTGGAAAAGTGACTGGGAGAGGTGTGATCCACTGCAACACTGGAAATTTGCATACAAACGCATGTACACACACATCTCGACTAAATTACACATTATCTTCCAGGAGGATTAAATATTGGCACCATTTCAAAGCACTTTTTAGAAATAATATTGTTGCACCATGCCATCTGCTGAAAATGTACCCTAACATTTTTTCTCTTTACTTTGTAGTTGGAGAGCATATGGTAAAACAAAACAAAACAAAACAAAACATGATAGAACATCTGATGCTGTGACCAGAGCTTCATTCTTTTCTTTAGCTCTTTCATTGTACACTGAGAAAAACACGTTTTGTTTTGTTGTTTTTTTTTTTTGTTTGTCTTTTTTTGTTATAAGCTTAACACCTTTGTCAGAATTGCAATCAGACTTTGAATGAGTTTGATTTCAATATCATACTGACAAGCCTTATTTGATTGATTGTACTTTCAGTATAGTAGTGGTGAAATGAAATCAAATTAAATGAAATGGGACAAACTAAACAAAGCCAATAATATCTCTCAAAATATAAAATCAAGAGATATTAAACCTAGTTTGTCAAATCTTTTTTGGTCAGTGGAAGCTCAGTTAACGGTCATGTTACTGTATTTATGGCCATTACAAAACCATGACTTCATGACTTGACTTGTGTGGGCAAGAAAACCCACAATCCCAATTCAGTTATACACCTTCTGTCTGAACTATGTGTGCGATGCTTATGAAATAATATCCAAAACATTTTACCCAAATAAGATTATTTAGAAGGAAATTCAGTGAAATATATGGGAAAAAAGAATAAATAAATTCCAAAGTAAGTGTGGCATGATTGGACATTTCTGAAGTGAAATCAGTAAGGCAGAAGCCTGACCTTCTGGATGGTTGTAATGTAGCCTCAATTAGCCACGTAGAAGATGAAGAAGATGGAGACAAACATGATTTATAGTCGTCGTTTCTGTCTGTGCTCAAGGCAGGGGGTGCGATATATGCGCATGAACAAAACATGCCACTTTGTCAAGTGGTGAAGTGCGGCGGTGTACCATTTCTGAAATCCTAACACTTCAAGCCCCGCTCTCTACACCATCTGCAGAAAACTCCGCTCTTCCAGGCCTCTGAGGCCATGTTCTCTCTGAGGGTGACACTACAGCACACTCTGTAATTATAAAACTCAAAGAGCATTCCTCAGTCTGGTTAACCAGAACTATGAGGGAGAGGAACAAATATTTACTTCCCCCAGCCCCCTCATTTTGTTCCTCCTACTTTAACTTGCCCCCACCTCAATAATTTAACAGTAAGAGCAAGTCAGCCTTGTAAACACAATAGTTATGTCTGCGCTTACAGAGCCATGAAGCAGACATGCAGGCTCCACTACCCTTACAGCTACAACTGCAGTAATACTGGCTCCCCTCTGTTCTCCTCTCCCTTTTTACCCTCACACTGCTACCATAAGCTCAGTTTGGATTTTTCATTTTATTTTATTTTTTTAAGTTGGACATAAAACGTTAGGAAATCTAAAGCATAAAATGGGCATATCTTTAAGATTTAACTTATTTCAGATTTTGATACCCAATAAATTATCAAACCACAACAGATGCCCTGTGTAATGGTAAAACAGAGCATCTGTGCTGAAGTGAAATATACTGCTCTCGGGCTCCACATATTTAACTCATTAGATATAATTTGCACCAGCTCTACCCACACTAAATGTTCATTATTTCCAACTTACATGTAATTCTGGATAGTAACAGTGATGGAATCAATATACCCCTTTTTTATGTACTATAGTGCAAATCTGCAGTGTTTTTCTGTGACAATTTTTTTGACTATGTCATTTTCTGTGACCATTGTCCGATGGCTTATGAGCTGCACAATGTTTTGTGTTTGGCATTTTTAAACAGAAATGGCCAACATTTCTATAAGCAGGAATTTAATTCTGCCTTGACTGCTGTACATAATAATTTAATATTGAAACTGTTTGGTGTGGATTTGTGATTTTCTGGAGAAAATACAATAATTCTATAATTTCTAACATACTTTCCAACCTTGAAACATTTTGGATCAGAGTCTGGTATTGTTTAAAAAGGGGATCTCTCACATCCTTCTCAACTCATCTGTATCATTTCATTCATGTAAATCTACTTATGCGGCTGGTAATTTGTTTTACCAGAACAATTCACGCGTGATTGAAATTTTCAAAAGAATATGGACTCGGTTCAGTCTGATCTTCTTCCACTGCAACACATGCCCCTCACAAAGGGACATTTTCACAGCTGAAAATGCATCTAAGCAGAACGCACACAAGGCAGGACATCATCCAAAAATCCCACTAAAAGTAGTTTTTGTATGCAAATAATAATTTATCAAGTGTGAAAGTAAATCAAGATGTTGCTCTAAAGAATTGTGTACAGAGCAGTAACTCATGGAAGCATAAATACTTTTTAGAAGATTTTTTTTGATTGATGATTTTGGTTTTCATTCCTTATTTGTTGGTTTCTGTGAAGATAAGACAGTGAAGGCTGCTGAACATCAAATTATGTTTTCACTGGAGTCCCTGTCATGCAACAACCCACAAATGGCTGCATTGCACATAAATTTACATACCTAAATTATTTGGACCCCTTTTAGATTTTGATTTGTCCTGATTAGAAAGTGGAAGAGAACTGAATTTGAGATGCCTTTTTCACTTCCTAAACAAACGTCTGGATTGACTGGAAACATTTTCAATTTAAATATCTCAGTGGTGCAAATAATTTGGGCTTCACCATTTACTGTATACTGGATATACAGACCGATAAAGGAAGAAAAATATTTTATATAACTTACAGATTAAACAGATTTTTTTACAATGACATCAATATCTCATTTGTCTTGCTATGCTGTTGGACATGCTTTGAAAGAATTACCAGCCCAGTAAAACTGAATATATTACTTATGGTGCAGTATAAGATGCATGGGAAGAGAATGTTAGATGTTTTTCTTTTCTTCTTTAGTTTGTGTATAATGTAATTAAACCGTAATTGATAACACTTAATCTTGTTTGTTTGTTTTTTTCTGTACATAAATGCTTAGCATGTTAAATGTGATTCAACACCTTTAGCAGTTCAACTGCATACATACATGAAATGAAGAATAAAAAGAAGCATTACAAGGTTTTTCTCCTGGCAGTAAGAGAATCAAATAATTGTATTGTTCTCAAAGGTTGTTTGTGTCTATTGTTAACAAGCCAGAACAATGCATTATGTAAGTAATGTGCACTTAGACTTGCTGTCCCATCCAAACTACATGGACCGCATTGTTTAATGTGCAGCAATAACATTGTTAAGCTGCTATGTTTCTCTTATTTCCCATATTTCTTTCCTTTGCCACTTTCTGTTTAAATTTCTTTTTTAGCCCAGTACAGTGAACTATGAAGGATGCTGCTATCAGCAGCTTGCTGTGTACAATTTGGTTTCCATTCAGTTGGGATTTTTTTTAAAGCAAGACACTAAAAATGTTCCAGAAGCACCTGATATTTTGCCATTTTTATTTTCAGGGTAGAAAATAGAAAAAACATATTTGGATTCAAGAATGATGCTGAACTCTATCAGTGTAAATGCAAACCTGGCCTGCAATGAGCACCCACAACCTGAGCAAAATGACTGTGAGGGCTGCAGCATGGCAGAATGAAGTGTGTTCATTTCCTTATTTATTGACTCACTTGCTTTTCTCAGAGTGTTTGAAATTAATAACAGCCAGCAGAAATCAGACAGAGGAATGAAAATCAGCACTTTCCCCGCAGTGAAGCCATTCATCAAGCTAACGAGGGGGAGAATAAAGCAGGGGAGGAAAGCAGGGGAAAAGTGACGTTTGGAGAGGGAAAGGAGAGAAGGAGGGAAGCAGGTGC
Source organism: Micropoecilia bifurca (assembly GCA_903067075.1). Lineage (NCBI taxonomy): Eukaryota > Metazoa > Chordata > Actinopteri > Cyprinodontiformes > Poeciliidae > Micropoecilia > Micropoecilia bifurca. The sequence continues at coordinate 20,876 of CAEGAF010148762.1, forward strand.
AGTGCAAGGCGGAGGGAGGGTTTGAGAAAGTGACGCTGGTAGAAAAGAACAAGAACAGAAGGATTATAAGCATTCGGGGGATAGCTAGAAATCCTAAGGAGGAGGAGAAGCTGGGCGTTTGTCATCTCAGCCTGCATAAAGAGCAATTTGAGTAAGATATGTTTCCTTCAAACTCACTGTGACTCAAAGACAAATATCTACAAATAGATGAATGTCAGTTTATTTACCAGTTATGAGTTGACAAAGTCAGATTCTACCGAGTGCCACGGGCCATCCCCTAACAATCAATCTATTAAAAATGCACGAATTAGTAAAATTCCAATGTCATCACTTGTGATTATACAGAATGAGATAAAACCAAAACAAGTCTTGGTCATTGCACTGAATACCATTTCTTTTGCACAGCTTCCTCACGCTACAGGACAATAGATGGGCCTGCCCTAATCTACAGGAATTCACCTTGCCATGGTTCTGGCTCCTTCCTGCTCTTCCCCACCTACAGTCCACCACAGACCCCACAGCATCTCACACACCAGAGTAGGGCTGACTAAGCACTTGCCACTGAGTCTTTCGTCACCAAGTGAGAAAGTAGCACCATGCTGAGATCACTGCCACAGGAAAATAATTAACAAAGTGGAGCTCAGTCCAAACTGAGACTAAATCTAATTCCTCTCCTCTGTGACATTAAGCTGTAACTCTCTCTTTTTGCTTTCTACTTTATTATTTTTTTTCTAACCGTTATTGCATTCACACTTTAAAGTTTTATGTTTTGAAGTTCTGTGCTCATGATCCCAGGAACTTCATCTTGTGAAAAACTCATAAAGGTCATCCATAGGACACTGTAGTGTGATGCCTAAAAAAAAGCAATGCATTTAAAGTTTTGAAGTCCTCTTAGAATTCGACTTGAATGAACCCGGCACTATGTTCTCTGTTGCCTCTAAATACAAAAACTGATTCATTTGACTGAACATGGATGTCTGTATTTTTAACTTTAAACTTAGACCACAGTGTCTTTGGGCACCAAGGCTAAATATAATCATCTCCTCCTGAGCAGTCTCCAGTTTCTCACTCCTTTCCAAGAGGCAGGTGGAGCAAAGAGGAAGAAGAAAGAGAGGGTAGGAGGTGTAACACCCAGTCTGGAATAAATCATCCCTTGACTTTTGACCCATATGAAGGCAAGAGGGTGGTTCTTATACTTCTGCGCTGCCCCCTTACTCTGTATGGTCTTTGCATTCCCCTCCTCTACCTCATTCATTTTCTCCTTCACATGACAGGCCAATCTGGATCAATTTCATCTGCCCTCAATGACTGAGACCAACATCCTGGCACCCAGAAATAGAGCATGCTGTAATAAAAGTGTCTTAGAGGAACCATAACTGTTAGCATGCAGCCATGTTTGTGGTAAGCATTTTTGGAAACATGCATAGGACTTAATTTACAATATGTATAGATTGACTACACTGACAGAAAATAAAAAAACAACTTCTAAAGACACAAAATTCTCCTTTTTGTTTCTCAAAATTCTCAATTTCAATCCAATTGTTATCACAAGCACTGATTTTTCGCAACTGAAGCAGTGAGTTCCTCGTATTGTATGCCAATGTGATCACATGCTTGTACATTTTCTAACCCAAAATGTATCTATATTTGTGTTCAGTTTTCTATTCCAAAGTCTGTTTCCCACACTGCATCTGCACCTGGAGTAATATCTTTGTCAGCAAATTCTGGGCTTTTCAACTCCCTGCTGGGCTCTTAAGTCTCGAGTCCCTTTGCTTGGTGTGGCAACCCCCCTTGGTGAGCACTGCCTTTATAACGCACACTAAACCAGTGGCAGGTGAAACAGGTTGGCAGCCTCACACCACCATATACCTCTATATTTTTCCATTCCTAACTTTTGTTCTTGAGTTGGAGGAGTGGAGCTATGATGACACAGTGACACTGGTGGGGTCTCAGTTTTCCAGGATGGAGTCAGGATGCTCTTTCCCAAGGCAAGGACACCTGGATCTCCATGTAGATTTCTCACCCTGTACTCCTGGAGCTATGTGGTCAGATTGTACATCAACCGTTTTGCCCACCTCCACCCAACCTTGCTTCTTATATGCATGGATCTCGATAAAACAAAGAGATGGCTATTCCCCGATGCACCCGCTTTGGAGAAGGTCTCTGCCAACTGGACAGACGAAACCACACTGTTTTTGTTCTGTCTTGGCTCGGATGAAAGGTTGTCAAAGCGCCGCATCAGAGCAGCGCAGCAGCACGGCTGGGAAAGTGAGATTTATAGGGCAGACTAAGATAGACACACTCATGGTTTTCCACTTTCATTCGTTTAACATCCGTTCTCTTGGCATTGTTTATATTCAACACCCCTTAGCGATGACCAGAGGGCACCTAATTCACATTGATGACTTCGAGGTGGGGGGGAATCAAAGCACTTAAAACACTTAATCTAAAGAAGATTTGTCCTTGTCATCCTGGATGGCTTTTGTCCTCCCCCCGCCCCTTCTGAAGTAAAGTGAATCTGGAGTAGGGCCAGCCACTAATCCCACACCCCACTTGGACACAATCACGTAAATAATGCTTAATACAAATACTTGCACATGGACACTCGTCTCCACACCGTCTCCCTTCCTGTCGTGACTCAAGCATTGTTAACTCATTACACAGACATAAATATAAATATCAATTGGGTCATTTTAGAAGCACACTGAGGAGCAGTACTCTATATTTACACTTAACTGATTGGAGAGCAATTTTGAACAAGGTACGTGTTGTTGTTTTTTCACATTGGGCATGGAGAGTTTACTCCAACTGTAAATAAAAGATGTACCATCGTAGATTTTGTGGATCAATTTATAACTAAGACGACAAAAAAGGCATGAAATCCAACACACTTATTTCAAGATCTCACCACTATAGTCACCATATAGTCTTTCATTTAAGTGTCATTTAAGCCAACGTGATGACAATTAAGGTTGAGACGTGTGCCATTTTAAGAATGCTGTGAGGGTAATAATTTGCATGTGTAGTTATTTTTATTACAAACATCTGTGTTTGGAGTTGTACTTAATGGCAGATTCTATGAAATCCAACATCGTTTGACCTTTCTCTGTTCTTTGTAAACCTTGAGATTATGTTTCATAGATACATAGATTGCCCTTTTTCATATAAGAGACCAAAGTTCTACACAAATACGCTGCTAAGTGACATCACATATTGTTAGTCATTCTTGCGTTTCAGTCAATCCCTTTCTAAAGAACCTTCCAACATGCAGATAGAATGAAACTCAAACCGATGACCTCATACACCAAGTCCCACCCCTGCATATAATTAACATTTTTTGTGAAATTTTGTTTATTCACAAAAGCCTAATTTGTGCTCCCATATTTATCAATTAAATAATAAATACTACATTGGATTTACAAAGTTTCTAAAGAAGTATGCATAACAGTGAGAATGACTTGAAAAGAAGAAACAATCTTGCATAATGTAATTTTTAAATTCTTGTTGAATGAGGATAAATTACATTCATTTTTGAAGTTTGAATTCTGAAAACAAATGGTTCAAAGGTAAGAGAAAAAAAATCATGTCAAAGTTATGAGTAAGTTATTATTACTGATTAGAAAAGTGTTATTTTAACTCCAGATCAAACCATTTGTGGGGGATTGTAGTGACTAATAATCAACAGAAAGGGAAGTAGAAAGGCTAAAGAAATGCTACCAATCTAGTGTACAATAATCTCTCATGTCTGTCTACTATCTTCGCTCCATCAGTCTGGATTTTTATTTCTGTTCATGCACTAAACTCGAGGTGATGTGCCAGTTTAAGCTTTTAGCTCAGAGATCAGCTGGTGGACTCTGTCCAAAGTGCAATACAAAAATAGTTGCAGCAACTCTAAAGCAACGTCTCAGCTAAAACTCCTCTTGTGTCAACACAGATTCTAACTTTGCCTGAACAGTGGGGGGAAAAACAATCATGTACCCAATGGCCTTTATTTCAGGTAACAATGAGAAAAAAGCAAGCGCTGTCAAAAGCTTTAGTATGGAGTTCTGTTCCCTCTGGCCTGTTCATTGCTTTTCTTTGCTCTACTCCAACTAAATTACGTGAAGAATTTATATTCAATCCGTCTAAACACAGATGCAATATATTATTCTATTTTATTTTTAACTATCAGTTAGTAACAGTCTTTATAGCTATCAGTGAGTGTGTAAAACGGGCTGTGATATGTTTGTGCATGATCACTTTATTCATTTAGTTTCTGAAGAAATTAGTACAAACATAAAAATGTTTGCACTTCTGTTTGATTTGAAACAAAGCATAACATCAATGAAGACACTGTTCATTCATATTGAAAGTTGCCGTAAAATCAAGTGTTACACTTAATATGGTCAAGATTCAAACAATAAAAGTGAGAATTCTTAACTGGAACATGGCAGACACGTGTATAAATGGATGTGATAGCTTCAGAAATTAAATTAGTCACACACATAATGCTGTTTAACCACCTACTTTGTTGATGTGTTCCCACGTTATTTAAATCCATGCAAAAAAAAAATATGATAAATGAATAATTACTGACTTGTATTGCTAATTATAGCAAATCAAGTCATTGAGTACCACTCTTCCTACTCGTTTTCTCACTGGTAACTGAAACAAAATTAAATCTTAATTTCCACTTAAATGCAACTCATCAAGGTATTTAATTTCTTTGTTTAAATTGTAGTAATATTTATTTATAATTGACATAACTGAAGTAATTAAATGATCACATTCTTAATTCATCAGCAGTCTAAATGTGGCTGTACACACATTTAGACTGCTAAATGTGTTAGACACATTTTGATGTGTCTGAAATAAGATCTGGTGGAAAGCCTTTACAAAGCTAAACAAAACAGACTAGAACCAACACACAAACTGTGTTCTTCACTGAACTGTAGCTCACAAACTGAGAACAGACACAAACCTTGAATTCAGAAGATCACTGCACTTTCAGTGAAAAGCCAAGCCTAAGCTAACATCCTGTCATGCTTGTGTCTCATGGCTAAGTGAAATCATTAGAGGAACAATCGGGTTAGCTACACACAGTCTCTTTCTCACAGCATTGATTTCAGTCCCAGCAGCCCATTCTTCACTCTTCCCCTCTCTTGTTGTCCGAGACAAAAGAGGAAAAATCTTAATATTTAATTTACATTTGAATAGTGGCTGTAATCTGCTGGCTACACTCTTCATCAAGCATGGCGGAAATTTTACAACTGTGCTGTTTGTGAATGCATTGGACTTTCTTTTGTGAACACAAAAGGACGACTGGATACCTGATTGTACAGTTTTATTTTCTGAACCGTGAAACACATCTGAGAAGGATTTTGTCAAAATCCAAAAGGTTTTCCATTGAGAATTTACTTTAGAGCACCGTTATACTTAAACAGAAATTTGCTCGTTATATTGAGTGAAATAAAAAAGCATAGACAATTTACCTGTAAAGTAATACATGAAAAATATCTAAGTGTTTTAAAAGTCGTTTTTAGATTTATGATATTTCAAATAGTGTTTTAAAACATTTTGCGCTAAAATGGGGTTAAAAAGGAAAATAAAAGAATGTAAAGGAGGGCGATTTACCTCAAAGAACCCAGGGCAAAGAAGAAGGGGTGTGAAATCACAGATGGAGGAATTTTCTTGACGACCTAAAGAAGCAGATAAGATTGAACACAACATATCAGCATGGACACATTAATTTAAATACAAACACACATTGTGTCACCTTCAGTGCTGACTTCAGTCTCATCCCTCTACCATCCTGCTCAGTGCACATGCCGACCCACACAAACAATCACAAAGGAACAAGTCGAGCCATTATGACTGAGATTCACTCTCCCTGTGTCTGTCTGCTGGAAAACAGTGCATGTATCATAGATGGCGTGGGGAAATGTAAAAATTTGCATGCAAATAGATTCTACAGGCATAGCTCATGCATCAAAACACTGAAAGCAAAAAAAATAAAAAAAAATACGGCAAAAATACACGAGCAGTACTTCATCAGAGAAAAGGTGAAAAAGGGTTTTTAATTCTGCTTATTTTGAGAAATTACACGTCATTGTTCTAAACATCTATGAAGGGGATTTGATTCAATTTCTCTAATAACTTGTGACTGAAAGTTACATTCAAGCTCACCAGTAAATTACAGAGATGTAAGCAGGTTGTGTAAAGTGGGATTAAAGACAATTATTTATAACCTCTATAAATGTTGCTACAGGGTTGAACTTTCTGGTTGTGTGCACTTCATACCAAACAGGGTCCCTTTTAAAATGCCTTGAAAAGTGACAGCTGTGGAAATACTTTGCCAATACACTGCAGAGAAGAAAATTTTAAGTCACTAGACTTTCAAATAAAAGGCACATAATTCATTTCTACAACAGTAAATAGCTGCAGAAAAGCAACAGGAATGCGAATGTGATGTGAAATTCACAAAAAATAAATTCAAGAATTAAAAGTACTTTAAAAAGGGTTTACTCACTTTGCTTAACATTGCTTAGATGCAACTTCTTAATTCATTTGTGTAACTTTAAGGATATTTAAAAATGTCTTATTTGGAATGCTGTGTATTTTATTTAGCAAAATCTGACATAGGTAAATGTATTCATATTTCAGAAATTCGAATATGAACTGTGATGAGGTTCATTTGTCAGATTAAAAGTAGGTAATAAACAGACTTTTAATCAATTATTGGTCTTCTGAATTCTAATGTTAAATTCCATGTTTATCTTACCTGTAAGTTTTCAAAGTTATCAAAATTTAAACCATCCGGGTGTGTGTTATTATTATTATTATTAGTGTGTGTGGATAAGATAAAGTATCTTAATGGATACTATCTTATCCACAAAGATAAAGTGTTTATTTTAGTGTATTGAGTTACTAAAATGCTCAAATCTATATTGAAATAAATACTGTAATCTATCTATCTATCTATCTATCTATCTATCTATCTATCTATCTATCTATCTATCTATCTATCTATCTATCT
>CAEGAF010148774.1:0-11176 GCA_903067075.1 Micropoecilia bifurca
TGAAGGAATCACTCTAAGCCTGATGACCTGGTGAAGCAAGCAGTGAGGGAACAAGGTGACAGTTGGATGTTATGATACTTGAGGATGAATATCAATTTCTTTTCTAGGAACGAAAATATCGATATATATCGTAATATCGATATTATTATACAGCCCTACATCTTAATGTAGATCTGTGCATCGTCTGCGTAGTTATGGTAACTAATCTACTTCCTATAACCTGGGACCATATGGATGTTGAATAAGAAGGGTCCTAGGATTGAGCCTTGGGGTTCACCACAAGTGAATTTAAACATTATCTTTAAAATCAGGAGCTGTTATTTAAATTTGGCTCAGAGATGGGAACATTATGGTTCAGGTCGACGTTTGTAAGGGAGAAAAAACCCCAGTAAACCTGCATTCAGCTTTTAATCAAAGCAGCAGCTGCGGTTTGCATGTGGAGGGGATCAGGGTCTGGCCTCCCCTTTAAATTTGCAGAGGCAGATGCTCAGCAGGGCACAAATGTCTGTGGCTTACAGCAGCTGCTCACACAAATATGTATCCAGGTAAATTCTCACTCATTAGACACACGTTTGACGACACTTGTGACTCAAATCAACGTGACATTTATGAAATCAGCGGACAGCTGCTTGGTTTATGTGAGTCCTTGTTGGAATCTGAAGCTCTGACTCTGCATTGTTCTCGTTTCCAACATTCAGACCCTTCCCTGGTTCTTGGACAGACAGATGGTGCGATGCTGGCAGCTATTCAAAAAAAAAAGTTTCCTCAAAGCTGGACGATGATGAATAGCAAATAAAGCATCTGCAGCAGGACAGAAGGAAAACACCGTCTCATCAAAGAGTCGCAGAGGAACAAGAAGTCAAGTCGTTTGAGTAAATGAGTGGATTTAATGAGCTGAAGCGTTTATGGGCTCACAGAGGAGATCCTGTGTGCACAAGAGCGCCGGTCCAGCATTTCAGAAACATCCCCAGGTTCACATTCATGAAGCAAAGGAAACATTTTGGTGCTGCATTACTCCCAGGTTAGAAACCGATTCTGGATTAATCGATCCCAGAAGCTTATAGCATGAAACAGATTACTAATGTAGGAACCAACCTTTATTTTAAACCCATTTGTAGCGTATGGCTGTAGTTTATCATAATTTGTTGTTTTTCTAGTGCGAAACATGGACTTTTTCCACAGCAGAAAAACTAATTAACCTAATTAATTACAAATCCTTAAATTTTAATTAAGTCCCCCCAATATTTTAAATATCCTCACCATAAGCCTACTGAGTTCTTCCTCTGTTCTCATTAACAAGAGGTTCTGAAAGCTGGCATTTCTTTACATGATTGCTGATTCCAGAGCTAAAAATCAAGTGTGAAAATGTTCAGATATTAAAACACCAAAAGAAGCGGTTCAACACCAGAAACCCGTTTCTCCAGGAGGATTTGTGTTTGTTCGCTGACTGTTGTTCAGTGTGACCTCTCCTTGAAGACTTTTCTTTTTCCAAAGTATTCCCAGGGGCAGTGATGTGATTTAAACAAACTTTTGACCTTGCTTCCCAGCGACTTTGCGATGTTTCTACTTTTTCTGCAAGAAATAAAAAATAAATGAAGGAAAAGAGTCAGGAGGTCAAGCAGTGAGGGAATAAATCTGTGTGTGGAGCAGGACCTGAGGGACCGAAGGTGCAGCCAAGGGCCAAAGAGTTGGAGCAGTCAGCTGTTGTCGCTGGACAGCAGAAACACAAACATTGGATCTATTAAATGTCAGCATCACGACGAGGCGACTGAAGTCGACTGCATCTTAAAAATAGGACCTCATCTTTCGATTGGATCATTTCTGGAGTCAGAACCAACCAAACAGATCATTTAAGTTGAATTTTGGTGGCCTACTTGCACACATTTGGATTTTTCCAACTAAAACCCTAAAATGCTTTCAACTTTAGGCGACAGGAGTCCCAGTGTACTTCCTGTTTCCTGTTTCCTCTTAAGGAATTAATATTAAAATGATTGTTACCTAAAGATGCTTTAAGAGGAAATAGAGGAGCTGCATTTCTTCACAGATTATCTGTCATAACATTCTGTCCGGACATGAAGGCAGTTTCAACCAGTACGTAAAAACATATTTTTAATAAAGGTTCACAGTGTAGCTTTAATATTCATAAAATCAGTTGAGTTTTGTCACATGGTGCATCAGTAGGCGTTAGAAGATCGGTGTAGTCATGAAGGGATAGAAACTGAAGGTCTAGTGGAGCAAACACACAGCAAACAGACGCATGAATGATGCAAACTCCAAAACACAAGTGCAACAGAAAAACGCTGCAAACCAAAATGGTCACCTTCAAAGAAAATACAATAAAAACCTACAATAAAAAAACAAACACTGTAATCACAGGAAATATAAACAAAAGAAAAAATGCTACAATGAGCAAAATTAGCAAATCTGAAAAGCTGCAAACTTGCTCAACAGAACATAAGTCCTCCAGACCACTAGGTGGAGTCTGGAGGACATAATATTACCTTAGTAAATATCCTGATGTTCAATAATAATGTAAAAGACGTGAGGTGTTATATTATGTCTATGGTGACACACATAGACATAACACACTTTTTCTTTTCCTGTCCAACCTTCTTCTAGACCTCCCACCTGTACTGAGTTGGTTGGCTCCCCCTAGTGGTTTGGAGGATTTACGTTTTGTTCAGTGAGTTTGCAGCGTTTCATACTTGCAGATTTTACACTAATTGGCTCGTTTTTTTCCTTGCTCCTATTTCCTGTGTTTGCAACCTTTTGTTTGTGATTGCAGCATTTTGTGTTTGCATTTGTTTTGCTGATTTTACGTTTTTGCTTCCATTTTCTGATTGTAACATTGTTTGTTTGCTGTATTTTTCTATTTTTTTGTTTTTGTTTTATCTTTGTGTGTTTTGGAGTTTGCATCATTCCTGTGTTTACTTCCAAACCTGGCAGCAGACTCACCTCAAATTCACATTTCCTCCCTCTCGATAACATTCCTCTTCCTAAATGACACTGATTCGTTGCATTTCCTCCTCTTTTTGATTTTACATTTGCACTTTGAACTTTGGATTAATTTCTTCTGGATGCTGATTCTGTCTGCGATGTTTCTGAAGGACGTCATATCGTGGCAAGGAGTGTGCACCTAATTTCCAGGCGCTCCAGTTTTTATATCCCTCACAAAAAGTGTGGAAATTGAAAGTCTCTCCAGGTGGAGGAGTGATGAAGGTCACAGTGGCTCGGCCGGCTGAGATGTGGGGGTTTGTACAGGATAATTTCTTTCCAATAGGGAGGACTGAGCACATAAATGGTTTCTACTCTCTCGCTGATTTCCTCTGGGGAAATTTCCACTTCAGAAAAGAGCGTCCGTAAAGGAGAACACCTCCCCCGGCTCTCGTTCTGTATATCTTCATGTCTGCTGTGGTCTGTGGGTGTCTTTCATTATATTTCTCTTTGTGTTTCACGACTGTTGCTTTTTGTCAAACGTATAACATACAACCCTTTATTTCTTGAATATGTCCTTTTATCTGTGCAGACTTGTCAATTTGCAGGGGAGGAGATGAATGTTTGTCCTTGTGGGTCCAGCCTTTTTCTTGCAAAGTGAAATAAAAACATCAAAAATGTTTATTGCTTTAAAGTGGGGTAGTAAGTAGGAATGAACAACCTTTTGCTGCCTGACATCTTTAATGATTTATATTACGAGTTTAATATTAGAGGGTAAAAAAACTACGGTGGCCTTGAAGTCCAAACCACATCAACAAATCCCTAAACATAACAGTATTAACTAAACACAACTACATAAAAACGGAGGATTTAAGACCCAGTAAAAATCTTAAAACATTTCTGAGTGGACGATTCCACTTTTGGCGTCAGAACCCGAAATTATTCTTTCTTCAATACATTTGTAGAAATTTTGAATGTTGCTGGCAGAATTGGATAGTAAATAGTTACATTTACTCAATTAGATTTACTTGAGTGACTTTTCTGATGAAAAAAAGAAAACCCTAAAAATTTAGGAGTATTTTTACTACTTTGTAGGTTTTACTTGAATGATTTTTTTATCTACTCTTACTTGAGTAAAATTTCTACATTTTCTACCCACTGATTGAAAAACAAACATGTTTTAACTAAAGATTCACCAGACACAAACACACACCTGCAGTTTTTGTTAAAGTTTCATAAGTTTCTTTTTTTTAATTGAAAAAAAAACCTGATTTGGAAAATTTACTTTTGCTTGATTTTGTTATTTTATTTAATTATTGTCATTTTGGTCCTTAAAATGCCAAAAGGTTTGACTTAACTGTATGTTTTGGTCCATCTGGTTATGTAATTTATAAATATGAAATTATTGATAATTTTATCATTTTTAACACTTTTTTACTCTTACTTCTTGGATGGCTACTTTTTACTTTTACTTGAGTAAAAATATGCTAAAGTAATGATACTTGAGAACAATATGGTGATGCAAACATAGCTACCGAAAGCTACAGAAGAGGATTAGGGCCACTGAAAAAAAAAAGAAAAAATCTGACTTTAAATCTCAGAATTCTTACTTTGATCTCAGAATTTTGACTTTAAAGTCAGAATTCTAACATTCTGACTTAAAAGTCAGAATTATGAGATTAAAGTCAGAATTTAAAGTCAGAATTATGACTTTAAATTAAAGTCGGAAAGTCAGAATTCTGACTTTCTGACTTTAATCTCAGAATTATTAGATTAAAGTCAAAATTCTGACATTAAAGTCAGAATTGTGACTGTAATCTCAGAATTTTGACTTTAAAGTCAGAATTCTGACTTTCTGACTTTAATCTAGAATTCTGACTTTAAATTCTGACTTTAATCTCAGAATTCTGACTTTAATCTCAGGATTCTTTTTTTCGGTGTCCCTAATCCTCTTTCGTAGAAAGCCTTACCTTCGTGATACAAAATTTAAAAAAGCAGAATTTAGCGGACATGAGTTAATGCTGCTACTCACCAATAGGTGGCGGTATTAATCTTGAAGTAGTTTACGATTAGCCATCATAGAAAGGAAGAAGAAGAAACAGCGACCGCCATCATGTCTATGGCTCCCGCTGTTCTTTTAGTGGGAACAAGCTCAACTCGTTGTTTGTCAGTTTGAATAAAACGTAGGAGACGCTGTTCTTGAGACGTAGCGCGTCTCCCCGCCATCTAAACGAAGACGGAGCCAAAGAGAGAGTAACATCCGGTTCTAAAGTCAAGAAATTTTAGGTAACCTCTTCCGTTTTGTTGTGTGTTTAAATATAGTTGTTTTTTCTTAAAAGGCCAGTTACAATGAGCGATCAATTAATTAACTAATTGATTGATCGCTCAATCTGGTTTCTTTCTACCAGAAACTGGATGATGAAAATCTTCAGTCTGGTATTTTGGTCTCTACTAGCCTTTTTTTAAGGATATTTTTATTCACAGAGATTTCATAATTACTTTTATTTGTTGTTCCTATTGTTTTGTGTTTTGTATATTTAAAATGTGTTAAATGTTCATTAGAATTGATAGTTTATTGATCTTTGACAATGTGTTTTTGCATTAATTTGCCATTACCATCACATTACCTGAAAATGGTTTCAAAACAACATTATCGTGTGTTGCAATAACTTCAGGGACAATTTATCCTCCAGCACAATTTGTTATTGTGACAGGCCTATTAGTTGATGTTGTGTTTTTTAATTTGTGGTTGTGTTCAGTGATTTGTTGATGTGGTGACCAAAATATGAAGATGTTCACTTCCGGTTGTTTTATTGAAACCATCTTTTCTGTTTGTAGTTATTTATGTGGCTTCTTTAAAGCTGGATGGACAAAGGATGTTAGCTGCTTTATAAGTAGATATTTCCCCTGAAATTTTGGGAAAAAATTAAACTTTTCCACACAGATATGAAACTGTAAAAGAGAAAACACCCAAACTGTCCCAAGAGGTTGCAGTTAATGAATGTTGTCCTTAATTACACATCAAAATGCAAACGAACATTGTGAGCGCGGCCCATTAAGCTCACTTGATTTATAGACTCGGTTCGCAATTTTCTGGTAAAGTAGTTAACATTTTCAACAACCTGTGGAGGTAAAATGCAAACATTCAGGATGAAGCTTCCCAAACATGATGGAAGATTCACAGAAATTTGAAAGAAGCAGGTTGTCAAGTACCTGGAGGATAAAAAGGGATTCCAGGTTTGCTTGTGCCTGAAAGTGTTCAGATGACGTTCACATATCTTCCCGGTTGCAACCTCCAGCCGACTGTTTGGACCGCAGCAGATTTATGTGACAATTTTCCCATGTCCTGCGCCGCGCTGCATTTGGCCTTGTGGAGAAAAATCAATGCCAAAAAATGATCAGGAGTCAACCATCTGTAATGTTTGCGGTGGTGAAATCTATAGCGGGGCTTCAGGATGAGTCGATTACTTGTTTCCAGACTGGAGGCTCATTAACTACGAAGAAGAAAACGCGTCACGGATCAACCAACCCTGATGGGCGTCTCCGTCTTCAGGGAGCAGGGAATATGCTTTATGACACTAACACTGTGACTGCATCTCCTGGCCTTGATGTGGTTTATTTTGTTGATGCAGGACATCTGACTGATATGCGCTCAAATGGCTGCTGTTGATTTTCTTCATGCTTTTATTCATTCAGGGGATGTTTGTTTATTTATCCCAGTTAAAGTATAATCACAGACTAAAAGAGGGAGGTTTTCATGTGTTTCTGCACTCGCCTCTTATGTCCGACATTTTAACGAGATTTAACCAGGTCTGGACTTTGATGAGGCCACTGGTCTGCATGGAACTAATCATTGGCGAAATGTAAAGAGTTATAAGATGACAAGAATTAAGTTGTACAAGAACAACGTTGAAATAATGGACCTTACCAAACTCCGCCCAGATATGCCCCTCAAAAGTCCCACATGACTACATGTCTCACATTAACGGCTTAGCTCCTATGTCTAAACATGGCATTTTTCATTTCGACTGACTCTCTGCAAAGTATTTCTGATTTGATTAGTTTAACATTTCTGCCGGATTTTCACAAAATATCAGCCACGACATGGACAGGGAAACCAACAAGTTCATGTCATCTTTTCTGGACGACATCAAGGTGTTTGAGCCACGATGCCTCCAACATTGTGGCGTCACAGCTAAATGCTAGCAGTGGATGAGGAAAACAGAAGATCCTCAGCATAAATATAGCTGTGGACAAGATCATTGACACCTATTGTTCTTGCAAGGCTGGGTAAGTCAGACATTCAGGGTTTAGAGGGTCAATGTGTCTAGGCCTGATACACGGTGCTCAGTGGTTAACACGATTAGCGTGGCTAACACGATTAGCGTGGCTAACATGATTACAGTTTAGTAAAAAGCCTTTTCAGGTGAAATAAAATCTTTAATGTATGTCAGATACGGTACACGTTGCATATTGATCTGTTCAGCTAACATAAGGCTGTAACAGGCTTCAAGGTGTAGAAGTTGTATCGGTACTGCCATTATGCTGTACTTGGCTAAAAGGTTTTCATAATGGATGTGTTTATTATTGACTTTCATTCACTAAACACAAAGAAAGCAATAATACTTACACATCAGACAATCGTTTGTTCTTATTGGTCCTACGGCTGAGCTGCAAATGCGTCGTAAACAAGTTTTGATCCAAGCAAGTCTTTCCGTTTCAGATTTAGGAAATCTGTGAATTTTAGTTCCACAAATACGATCAGGATCCCTGACATCATCTGTACAGATTCCCCACTGGCGGTGGAGAACCATTGTTTTAGAGTCCTGACACGAAAACTTTCTGTCGGTCTGCTAGTCCACAATGTACATTAGCATGAGTTTTGAGACGGTAAGCCACTGATAGCTGCGCTGTGACATAAAATGGGCATTAGCCAATGAAAAGCGTCTGCTGTGGTAAGGCCCATACAGAAGAGCCTTTTCTCCCAGCAGCCATTTAAAATCGTTACTCCATTCATCCATCATGGTCTCAACCAGACCTGGTGGAGAGCTGCTGCTCATCTTCAGCAGGCCGAGAGGCGGGGAAACCGTCGCCACTCCATCACAGCTCGCCACCTTTATTCAACATCCTACCAACAGTCCTGTCATAAACCTAAACATCCAGCATCCCAACTGAGATTTCTCTGAGCATTTGTGCTCAGAGAAATCGATAAATACAGATGTATTTTTTGTCCTGTATGCAGCCAAGCAACAAACTGGCAAAACTTCAGCTCATAATGCGACTTTGTTCTGAGAAAGAATGGCTGCTCAGCATCATTATTTTCCACAGAGATTCACTGATTGATGGGTTGCGTAAAGCTTTTCTTTTATTTGAATGATGTGTGCTGAAGGGAGAACGGCTACAATGGACAAACATGTTGACTTTGGAGTTTCTTCGAGCTTGTATTGATTTCCTGTGATTACTTACAGACTCCTCACCTTGCATACAAATCCAGCTGCCACTGTTCTGCACAAACTGGCTGAAGAAAAGGAAAATGAATGACTGGTTAAATGAATCTTGTCCCTTTTTTTCCCAGCCTGACCTTGACTGTGTGTTTTTACAATGGAGGAAAATGATTCCCGTAATGATCCGGCTTGTTCCTCTTTCACTCGGCTCTCCCGTAGGCATGGGGGAATGAAATGGAGGAGGAACTTATTAAAGCACCCTCATTGCCCTTGCACCAGCCGTCAACAAAGACTAGAATAAGGATGGAAGATGAGAGGAGCCATTTGGACGATAAGAAGGTGAAATCAGAGGCTCAGATCGGTTTGGATTCTTCAGGAAAACAAATTGTCCCAGAAATAGTTACCACAAATGATAATGTTGTAATTTAAAGACAAATTTCAACTAATATAATACTCTCTACAGTATATATGCTCTGTAAGATAAAAACATTTAACACTGGAATTAAAACATTATATCCAAAATAAATAAACAATACAATAAATAAAATGGATTATGAAGTCTCAATAGCAAGAAAACGTCCAAGCTTGTAAAGTCAAAAATCTTTGAATTTTTTTTACTTTTGAAAATTGTTGAGCTTAATCTAAAAATTTCTGAAATCTTTCCAATCTTTTGAACAGAGAAATTTTCAATTTTTATATAGAATTTCTGAGTTTTTCTAGCAAATTTTTGAGTCTTGAAACTGAAATTTTCTCATTTTTCTAGAAAGTCTAACTAGTATAAAACAAATTTCTTGCAGATTTTTGACTTTTCAATCTCAGAACCTTTCATGTTTTCTGGAATATTTATGATAGTCTAAAAAATTAAATTTGTCTAGTGGAAATGTCCTTTTTTGTATATTTAGGCATCTTATTCAACATAATGATTTCAGTTCTAGAGCAGCTCTGTGGATGAGTGAATGGCTCAGAAAGGGCCTGGGTGTCTAGTCAAAGGCCTGCGCTCTTCTCTAATATATAGAGGTTAGATCTTTGTATCAGGTCCAATAAAATCGGAAAGCGTGGGGATTTACGTGCTGCTGAAACATGTTGGTATGAATGCAAGTGGGTGATCTGCACTGCAGGCGAGCAGCTTGATGAGTAGAACAAGTAGAGGTCATGAAATCAATTGTCTTCATTCTCTGCTTTTTGTGCTAATTGATCAAACTTTAGCTTAATTAAAGACACACCACTGTGCCTCTTTTTGTCATTTTCCATGAAAAATCCACATTGATCCAGCAGAGTGGATTTAATCTATCAGATCTTTTTAAGGAAGCAGCTTCATCAGTCCCCAGATTTTTGCTCTTTTTAACATGAAAAAGTAAGACGTACAGATGGTTTCTTAATTTGATTCATTGAGCGGAGAGCAAACATCATCACCATCATCACAGTGAGCAGAGGTGTTTGTGAACAGCAGGTCTCCTGTCTGAGTGGCTGATCCAGATGGCTAAATGTGATTGGAGATGGTCGGTGATTAAAGGCTGGTGCCAGAAGTAAAGCCATATGGGCCTGGGTGGACCTTTCTAACACAGAACCAGGAAGCAGATTGAAAATGCATTTTTATCCCAACATGCTGCAGAGCTGCTGAATTTTATTTACTCTGTCAAATACTGAAGCTCAAAATGATGGAAAAAGTTTCAAGGGTTCATCCTTTACCTCTCATGCTGGAGGAAATCCAGGCTGGTGGCGACACGTTTCTGTTTTTATAGAGCAGAAGTTGAAAGATTGAATCCAAAACCTAAGCAAAATATCCAGAAATTTTGGAACTGAAAATTTATTTTTAAGCTGAATTAAAAAGTTTGAAACTGAAAATAAGTAAAAATCTGAAACTGAAAAAAAGAATCTGAAAAGTAGTTTTTTTTTCAGTTTTTGTTTACATTTGTCTTTGTTCAAATTTGTTTCTGAGTTTCAAATCTTTTTCAGTTAATTTTTTTTCCGTTTCAATGTTTTCGTGACAATTTCTTGTATTTTTTCAGTTTCAAAACTGTTCAATTTAAAATCTTTTCAGTTTCATTTGTTTTTCAATTTCAAACTTTTTTTCAGTCCCAGAAGTTTTAAGTTTCAATTTTTTTTCAGTTTACATTTTCTGACTTTTGAACAAACTATGACCCCAATTTAGCTTCACAGATTTAGAAAAATAATTTTCCAACATTATCAAAACCTCTCCTGCTCAGAAGAGAGAAGCAAACCCCCCAAACCAAATTTAGTTCAAAAATTAACTTATGTTAACTTATCCCGTTGTCTTATTTGTGGTTTTTGGCAGTAGTAACATCCTGCTATTGATCACCTGACTTGTATGATTTTAAAAAAGTGTTTTTAATTGGCTGTAAAACCAATTCATCTTTGCAGAAAAACTTTTTATAAAAAAGCCTGCTTCTTTTTTAAATTGCTGGGTTTCCACTAATCAATTAATTTTGTAATTAAAACACGGGCAGTTCTATGTTTGATGGAAACGCAGCTACTGCAGGTCCGACCACCGCTGCTGATCTGGTTGCATCATAGTTCTGGCATCATGGCCCCTCACATCCTCACATGTTCTCCCACCGGCGTGTCGTGACAGTGAAGCTCCTGTCTGCTCCGCCCTGTGGGACCCTGATGATGATAAATGTCTGAAATCCAGATGGACCATATTCCCCAGTCTGCTGGGCTCAGACCTCGTGGTCCTGCAGCCTGTTGTTTGCCCTGCAGCGACTTTCACCTTTCAACTCTGCTTTTGGAGCATCTGCTATTTTGTCTTTGGACTTTGGCTTCTTTCTCAGCCATTT
>CAEGAF010148793.1:0-32610 GCA_903067075.1 Micropoecilia bifurca
TTAGATCATGTAATCCCCCCCCCCCCCCCACCCCCCCCACCCCCCCACCCCCCCGTCCATTAAAATATGAGTCCATTCTCTTTTCCTATGAATGTTCTGTTTTGTTATTTAAAAACTCTGTTTCATTGTCCATGTTTAGCTGAATATTCACATATATGTTGGAAGCTATTCTGGCTGACAGTGAAACAAGTTTTGACCGTGATCAGTTTGTAACAGGCGCTTAGGGCAGCCTTCAGTCCTGAGCTTTAAAAGAAGAAGAAAAAGAAGATGGTGAATATAGCAGCTATAGTGTAACTCACGGATCGATGAGTGTGTTTTATATGTTCAGAAAAAAAGGAAGTAAAAGGAAATTTACAACCACCGCCTGTCTCGACATCACTTTTGTTTGAGTGGGTAACATGTTCAGAAAAGCTTTTCAAAGTACTCAAGGTTAACCCAGAAAGTTTTGAGCAACTATTCACACAAAATTGGTTCTGTTCAGAATCACTCACATCAAATGTCAGATCAACAAATATGTTTTTTTACTTCTTTTTCTTGTTGTATAAGCTAAGCTGCCACTAAAGGCTTTCAATGTTTATGAGCAAATCACTCATTCGAGTCCAGAGGGAAACATTTCCAACTCTACATCATCTTCACCCACCAGCCAAATCTTCAGCTACAAACTTTTGCTTCATAACTTCCTTCAATCTTTGTGGCAAAGATTCAATGAGATGTCTGACAGGTTTCAGTTCATGCCAGCACAAAAACAGTGGCTGCTGATTTGTTGGCTGTACATCCATCATGGGGAGCTGCGGTTCCACCACATCCCAAAGGTTTTCTGTTGGATTTATATCTAGTGACGACGGTGGAGGTCTAATTAGGCAGGTTGGCTGTTTCTGAAACACTCTGCAGTTTCTACAGCAGCTCAACCATTAAAGGTTTCTAAGTCCAAATTTAGCAAGTCATCTTTTAATGTTTTGAGTCGCTGCCATGTTATTGGCTTATTTACAATTCCTGTTAACGTAATTTTAATATTTAAAATTTACATTTTATATGTTTTTATTATTTCCGTTTGGGTGTCAACTGCTTTTAAAAATTGTCTAAGTGCTTAAAAAAACACACAGATGTTTTTTTGTTTACAAATGAATGATATTTGGTGTCTGGAAAATGAACCATATTAAAAACCTTCATAATGTAACGCCGTTACCTAGCAACCCAGCACATTTGGTGAGCTCGTTTTACCACTGTACAATGGCTGCTGGAAAAGGCAAGTGTTTTGTTGCTGACGTACAGTCCAGAAATCACTTGCTGCATTCTTGTAGGTTGTGCACGAGGCTCTACTTCTGCTTTTCAAACATGTACAGTTGTATAATTGCGCAAGTCTTTGCAGCTGTTTTCACATGCGATTGTAAACACTGAGTTGGGGGCGTAGCCAGCAGCAACTTATTTGGATTTAAAGTGACAGAGCCCTAAAACATCAATAAGCAGAACTGAAATGAAATAAATGAAATGAACACATTTTGTATAACCCACAGACCTATCCTAACCTCTTCAAGGAGGCATAATAGGTTGCCTTTATTTAAGCATTTCAACAGGTGTTCATAATAAAGTGGAATAAATACTGGCATAATTTCCTCCAGACTTTAGAGTTTAATGAAAACCTAAAAAGAAAGATTAAGCAAACAGCTCCCCTCCGCCACTCAGAGGATTGTTTTCTATGTCTAATAAAACCATTCACCCATCAGACACAACCTCTCTAATGATTTTCATAGTATATGTCTATAACATAATTTCACAGACATATTCTATGCACTGCTGGAGCGAGTTAATGTTAACATCCACAGCTTATTAAAACCTGATAGGAGAAACTGAAGCAATAACTCCAAACATGTCTGAGTCGCTACGTGACTCGCCTCCTTGTCTGCAGATGTTTCATGTTGCTGAAATATTAAACAGAAGCTTTGTTTGCTGCAGACGTTCAGAGGGAACAAGTAAACTTTTCAGGGTTGCAGCTCGTTTATAATACTTTCTAAACTACAGAAATACAACCTGTTTTGTTCTGACATCTGCTGCATCATTTCATTCATTAAGATTTGAATGTTAATCTGCAGTCCTGGTTCATGTAGCACTAAAAACAACCACAGCTGCTCTGAGATCCAAAGAGGAAGCAGATGTTAGTTACAGCAAGTTCTTAAATTAAAGTGAAACCTTCTGCTCTCCATGAACTCTGAGAAATGTTAGCTTGCTTCTAGTTTCCAGTGAATAAGTGGGTTTTAATCATGTAGTTTTAATCATGCTTTGTTTCGCTCCCGTCTGCCGATTATTTAATGATTTTTTTTTAGAAAGTTGAGAATGAGAAACAGCTCCTGCACAAACATCTTCTGATAACAGCTCAAGATGAGACCCAGAACATCTCAAATGTGAGTAGGAAGCTGGAAAGTCTTGATGAACATTAACAGCTTAGCTTGATTTTACCTCCTTTTAAAAAATCATGAAATCTGAATGTTAAATGAGTAAAATCTTCACTCTTTTCAGCCGTCTTTGTGGTTTCAACCCCGTCTACATCAGATGAAAACTATCATGCAGCCAAAACATGTTCAGTCTCTTGGAGGAATACAGCAAATTTTCTGCAGGAAAATTTTAAAGATTTATTTTCATTCCGGCAGCATGCCTTGCTTACGTGGTGGATGGAGTGAGAGTGCACATGAGAAGCTCAGAAATAAGGAGGAAAACATTTCCAGTGCAGACTAAAAGCAAAGCAGAATCATGATTGCTCTAAAATTGGAAAAGGTTTCTTAATTTCCTGCAATCTCAGAAAATCAGCTTCGTTTTGATGGGTCCTGTGAGTCATGAAGGCGTATTGAGGTTGTAGATCCAACCAGCCACATATCACTGACGTTTGATGCAGGAAACCTTAAATCTGGCCAAAAATAAAAATCAACAGCAGAGTCTAAAAATGTTTTCTGAAACCAAAGCAAATAAATTTATAAATATAGCATATTTATGCTAGAAATGTTATGACAATTAAAACAAGTCTCTTCCACTGTTACTTTATGAACCAGACGTTTATGTACTACTCATTTAAAACACTCAAACTACAAAATCCTAAATATAGCTTTGGCAAACTACAAGAATAAGTCAAATATACAAAGAAGAAAATGAGATTACAGATGTGAAGAAGTATGTTAAATGGCTAAATGATATGAAAAGAAACTTTCAAGAATCTGGCAATGAACCTGTTAGCTTTTTACCACAAAAGAAGCTCAAACAAACCAAAAACCAAAAGAATAATAAACACTGAACTAAGAGAAATAAATTTTAGTTTGAGGAACAAAACAAAAGATAAATAAGAGACAAAACATAAAGGAATGAACAAGTAAGGCAACACCTAAACAACAATAATAAACAGATAAATTAGCCAAATACGGCAAGACTGGAAGAATGTAAACAACCCACCAGAAACTGATCAAACACAAACAAAAAACAAACAATTAAAAAAATGAGACAATTGAACAGGTTTTAAAAAATTTTTTTTCCATTGTGACGTTTCTCAGACTTTGGTGGAAAAATATGTCCATGCCCATTTCTGCAGGCAAATTGCTGACTTTTAGTGTTAATTTATATTTACAATAAAGATCTAATAGAAATGTCTACTTTAGTTTGTTTTAGCTCTGAATGAAGAGGTAATGAAATAAAATAAACTGAAGAATGGACACAAAACAAACATCTTCAGATTAAATAAAAAATAAATGTTCAAATGCCCCCAATGAAGAAAACTATTAAAGGAAATGGAGAAACAGTGTTGTCCAGAAATAAAAAGGATCAACTACAGAAGAGCTTGACCAAAAAAAGGTGAAAGTTGTGAACATTGTGTGAAATTTGTATAATCTGAATTGCTTTCCCATTATGAGGAACTAAACTTCAACAAACTTTGAGCAAAAATCCACTTTCTGATCTCCAAATTAAAACACTGAGACGTCACTGACCTCAAGCTGTAGAGGACATGTCCGTCCGGAAACACACGCAGCATAATGTTGTCTGTCGTCGTGTCGTGGATGAAGGACCTCTTGGAGTGGACGAAGAAGACGTCCGGGACCCAGATCTTCTTCACCAGGCGGCCATCGAAGGTCATGCTCTTGTTTGTGCTGCTGGAGAACGACAGGCGCTCGTCCTTCCAGTAATGTCGGAGGTACAGCGTCATGGTGAAGTCCTGGTGGGACCACAGGGTGGGGTGAAACGTGAGCAACAATGGTGGAGATCCTCCACCAAAACTGTCCTTAAATTCAAATGCATTAAACGATACAATCCTGTTCAAAAATAGACAATAAATTATCCCAGAACGTATTGCAATAAATAATAATATTGCTGTTTAGAGACCATTTTCTAGCAATATAATATCAATAGTGGTGTAAAAACACAAGAACACATTCTTAAATATCAATAAACTTTAAATTCTAATTAACATTTAAACAATGAAACTGGAAGAGAAGACATTTGAAATATTCAAAATAAGTCAAGAAAACAAGAAACAACTAATAAAATTAATCATGAAGATACAAAAGTATCTTTCAAAAAAAGGGATAGTTGAGACCAAAGCACCAGACTGAAGACTTTAATCATTCAGTTTTTAGTAAAAAGAGAGAAAAGATAAATCAAGCAAATAAAAATTATTGGATTTCTTTTCATTTATCAAGCGACTAAATGATTTACTGTATAGTATAAAAACAACTCGTACCATGTCAACCTCAGAGATGCTGTCTAAGCTCTCCACCTGAACGTCCACGCCAACAGGGATCGCAGGACCTGCAGAGGGCAAAAGGTCACAATGTCAACAATATAAATGAAAAATACTTGATGGGATCCAAACCACCAGGACTGGTTCTCCAGATTAGTGATTGCACTAGATAGTCTATTTGGCATCATTTATGTGAGGCTGAAAGTGATGGTGGAGGCACAGAAACATCCAGTAGTTCTCAGAAATTCTGCATATTCTGACCATTTAAATTAAATGAACTAAACCTTTTTAGCTTTTGTCGTCAAGTTTGTTGACGCTACGATGGGAGTAGCAGAGCAGAGATTTGATCCGAGCAAAGACAGATTATGAGCACAAACAGACAAGTTTGAGAAAAGACAGTGAATATTTGAAAGGGAGGAGAAGTCTTGAGTTCAAGCATTCAAAGTTTGGAGAACAAAAGACATGAAATCCTGCTTTCAGACGGAAAATGTGTGCTCTCGAATTATGGCAGAAAAATTCCCCCATACAAGTCAAGGTTACATCTAGGCCTCTCATGAAAACAATAAATTGTTCCAGAAGTTTTTACAATACATGATGATTTTGTTGTTATGAAACCATTTTCAAGTAATAATGGTAATAATGGCATAAAAATACCAGAACACATCCTCAAGGATCAATGAACCTTAAATTCTGATGAACATTTAAAACTGGAAGACAATTTTAATATCCAAAATTAATAAGTAAAGCAACGAAGATCTACCAACGAATTTGGCTCTGTGGTGCTGCAATAGGACCAGGTCTCAGAAAAACTCTGAAAGACGACTCCTGTGTTTCTTCCTGTCTAAATCTAACAAGAACAATGTTGTGAGAAGTTGGATGAGAATGTTTTTAGACTACATGCTGACCGTAGGAGGCGATTACGGTGCTTTTTGCCAAGAAGCAGGGTAATCGCCTCCTAAACATTGTCGGACACATTTAAGAGTTGTGATGATCCTCAGACGTCTTATAGTGCGTCTTCTAACAGGCTCTGGGGTTATAAAACACTGGAGAAACGCAGAGTAATCAGTGCAGACATGTGTTTAGGTTATTTGTTCTCTTACTCAAGCTTTCCAGAACATTTATCTAGAAAGCCTCAGAGCATCAGTCACAGCAGGCTTCAGAAATCCTCATGTATCTGAAACAATAGATTACAAAATGAACAATGCGTGTAAAAAGGCCAGTCCTTCAAACAAAGAGAAACATTCAGTCTGATTAGCGCTGAAGTGCTTTCAGAACGCAAATCTCGCTCAGACAGGCTGGATGTGGCACTACAGCCACTTTCTGGGTCCCAGGCTCATTTTTCTGTCTGCTCTGGAGTTTGTGGGGTGACAGCTGTGGGATGGCGGAACAGATTGGTGCTAATCTGAGCTGTAAACAGAACGAACCGCCTCCAGCTTAAATCTGAAGCCGCTGGGCCTGGCATGCCGCCTGGCAGAGCTGCGATCAGCCACACCGGCTGAAGCTGACAGTCTCTCTGCAAAGCAGACTGTTTCTGGATGAGAAAGACCCGTCGACATCCATCACCGAGAAAAACTGTTTCAGCTGCACAAACAGGAGAGGAAAGACAAGGCTGATTACATGAAGTGTTTAACAGCTGCTCTGAAGAGCTCCTCTGTCTGCCATTAGCTCTTCCCCTCAAGTCATTACCTTCACTGTTAACCGTTTTAATCTGAACTGGAGTGATCAATGACAGCACGATTGTTTCATCTGATGTTCAGAGTTCGACTCGATAATGTAATTAAATCTTCCCAGAGTTCAGGCAGGAGCTGCAGCTGTCTGTCTCGCATCATTTCTAAAATGAGCCTCAAACGGCAGATAAAAATAGGAGGGAATTTGTGCATTTCAGTGATGCATTCATGGCCCTCTAACCTTTTTATGAATACTAAGAGATTAGAAAACGCTCAGTGGCGGCGCTCCCACAGAAAGTGTGACTGATGGCTCCGCTGAGTGTTTCTGAATAAATACTAAAAGCAGGAAAACAGAGAGTCTGTGATCGGGTGGTCGGAGCGTAGAGAATAAACTGTCTGATGATCAGTCTGTGACGCAGATCTAACAAACGCCTCAACTTGTATTACTGAAAAGTTGAAATGTGTTTGTTTACAGCACAGCTGCATTGCTAGCCATTTTTATTGCTTTTTGCAGTTAAGAAAGGGATCAAAATCAGGTTTTAAAAGTCAGAGTAGGTTTGCTGGAGGTTAGGAAATCTGAAATGGGGTAAATCTGTTGATTTGCCATCGTGATGGTTTGAAATTCTGCCAGCCTGTGAGGACAAGACAGGAATCTAAATGCAGAACCAGGAGAGAGACTCTGGTTCACATGATCGAGACGTACTGAACAGAAAGTCAACAAAGAAAGTGGCGTAAGATGATCAGATGGACAAAAATCTGAGGGTGAATTCACACCAATCATTTGGTTCACTTTAATTGGACTCTAGTTTTGTTTAAGGGGGTGTGAATGTGTAACCAAACTCTGTTCTGGACCAAAAAAGCAAAGTCTGGTCTCCCTAAAAACCAAAGTCTTGGTTTGGTTGAAGTGAACTCTGGTGCGGTTCGAATGCATATGTGAACGCCAAGCAGACACTGCTGCAAACGCAGGAAGTGCAGGGCCGCTATAGTGCAGGGCATTCTGGGTAAATACAACCAAAACAAATATAGCCTAGCAGTAGCTGGAGAACTGGCTAATTTTCTTTTACCAATCACAAAAGAGAAATCCTTCAAACACAAAAAACTGACACTACTCCATTTTGTTTACATTTTGCAAAGGAGAAAGTTGCGGTCATGTTTTCTTCTGAGGTTTTCATGTTGTTTCTATCAATAGTTCTTGTCACAGCGCCACCACAGGCGAGGAGGGGAACATGTTTTTTCAAATGGTTTGGATCGCTTTGACACAATGCAGTGTGAAAGCAGTTCAATTAATAATCAAACATACTTTATCAAAGAGAAATTAAATAACCACACAATCTGAAAATTTAACAAATATTGCATTTTGTTCCCCCCAATCAAACCGAGTTTACCAAACAATCTCACAGCTGCAACTCAGACGTGGTGAATACGGTTTGCTGACGTTCAAGTTCCGCTTCTAGACATGAAACGCAGCATCTTTAGATTTATCAAACTCTTTGTTCTGAGTATTTTAGAAACTGCTGGTCTCCTGGGATTTTAACAAACAACCGTCTCCCAGGTTCACAGAGAATGATCAAAAACAAGAGAATATCCAGAGAGCCGCAGCTGTGAGGCCAAAAATGTGCTATTGATGTCAGAGGTCAGAGGAGAAATCAGGAAGGCTGGTTCAAAATGATGAAACAAAAAAGTAGCTTGGATAACTACTTGTTACAATCACTGCAGACAGATATGAACACCTGAGGCTACAATTCACAGGCTCTACAAGATTGCAGAATAAGGGGTTGGAAAAATGCTATGTGGTCCGATGGCTCTTGATTTCAACAGCAGCATATGAACGGACGCATCCATTTTGCTTGCATCACTAGTTCAGACTGGTGGTGGTAAAATGGTGTAGAGATATATTCTTGCTTCAATTGAGCAAAACCTCCCTGGATATTCCTGAACATTTCTATCTTTATGGCCACAGAGTTTTGGTACCTGCTTCCTGCAGGATGTCAAGAAGCTCAAACAATCTCAAACTGGTTTCTTTACTTTGATAATTAGTCACCAAATATAGGACAAATGAGTGATGTTATCGTGTTAAAAAGGACAAAAATCTCTGAGGAAGGCCAGCTTGTTGAATTTATGCAAGGATTTATGCAGTTCTGAATACAAAAAGGGATGTTAGCAAAATGTACCTATTAAAGTGCCTGACAATCAGGAGCCATTGATTAGAGAGGGAAACGGAAAAGCAAAAACAAGAAACTACATTATTGAATTTCAACTAAAAAAACAGATTTAGACATGTTCACAGTTTCACAGCTGTTCAAATTGTAAGAGCTTTACGTTTAATCAGATATTTTATGATTTTAACTTCATTCTGGTGAATGCTTCTGATAGTAAAAAATAGCTATAATGAGCTCAGGAGCTTGGATGAGTTTACAAATATTTAGACACCAAACAAATAGTTAAACTTTGCACTTATGGACCAAACCAGCAGCACAAATAAGCAGAAAAAATAGCAACACGGTTTTTGCAAAATATGAAACACATTTTTCCAGCTAAACCAAGTAAAATATCACAATGTTTCTCCACCTGTCCTAAACTAACAGCCTTTTGATCATTATATTAGCATGATAATTAAAGATAGAAGGGGTTGAAGACAGTTAAGGTAGTGAAGGATGAGAAACAAGAGTAACTTAACCAAATGAAATCTGTGCAACTCCAATTAAATTTGCAATAAATAACAGGGAGATGCTAACGTAGCCTCAAATGAGAGCTCAGATAAATCTCTGCAGAAGCACAGAGCCGAAAGTCGACTGAATATTCTGTCAACATCACCAGCAGAAAAATGCCCCGGTTTCTGCCTCCAGCTCCATAATCAGCAGCTGATTATATCACCAATTTTTACACAGCTGCTAATATCCACTTGGGAAGATGAGGGAGCAATTCCAGGCATGATTTCCCCCATAACGTTAATTGTTCCGACCCCTGCAGGACCCGAGTGGTTAGGCTGAACATTTACCTTTCAAACACAACACTGATTACTGATACGAGACACACAAGGCCTTTTTAAACCCTGATTGTCGACTAACTTGGTTCTAATCTCCACAGGTTTGCTGCTACCTTTTGCTGTGTAGATTTCTTTTACTTGCATATTAATGTATATATTCATGTTAATCCTCCTTACACCACTGATTTCATGCTTCATATTGAAGGTTTTAACCTTAATTAGTGTTTTATAAATGTTTATTTCAGTATACATTTTGTGTCTGCCTTTTTGACTGAATTTAACATCAATAATACTGTCAAGATTATTGAGATTATTGAATGCTGAAGAGTTTTGTTGTTTATTTAAATGTCTGCTGAATATCTGCTCTAGATATTCATGTTGACTGACATTAGTATAAGTTTTTGCTTCTTCAGTCACAATTCAGTGCTTTAGATCAAATAACTTTTAATGTAAATAGAAACAACCAGTGAATTTTGAAGGAATTGTGACCAAAATAGTTTTAATTCAGACACACTGGATAGTTTTCAAGCATGAGTAAAACGTTTTAGATCATTTTTAGATCATGTCACAACTTCTCAATCACATCTAAGTCCATACGAGCAAAACAGTTGGAGTTGGAGTTAATTTATGAGAACAAGGTGTGATGGTTAATTATGTTTTTCCTTTTTACAAAAGAAGTGCTTCATTTAGTGAAACACCCAGGGTGTCCTGCTCATTTGAAATAGTTTTGTTTTCAAAGTTTTGTCTTAAAAACACTTCCTATGTTTAGGTCCAGAGGCTGCGTAGCATCATGTGTGTTACTGATTTAATTAGATACACTCAGAGAGAAGAGTAAAGAACCCGCAGATATCATTATGTTTTTATGTTTTAGGAAACCTCCAACTTTCCAAAACATAATTCCACCTTCGGAGTAATTCTCCTTCTTGGAATAGCAAACCGTAACACAAAAACTGAATTGAAAATAGGAAAACAAACGGTTGTTGGCGAAGACTCTCATGATGGAGGCCATTTTAACCCTTAACTCCAGTAACTTCTAATCCAAACTTGTAGGATTAACAGCTTTTTATTTCTGGTGAAGTTCCCTCCTGAGCTCATTTCAGCCTGGTTAGACAGAATAGCAGCGTTACGTAACCACATGACTGCAGCCATCGATAGTCACGCTGTCCTCCTTTCTGGACGGTTTTTTAAAGTAAGACACAGCGGCTCATTATTCATTCTCAGCAGTGTCCTCGGCAGACAGCCTCCCCCTGCTTCTCTCCGTAAAAACACACAGTGTGAACACCTTTCCATCAGCGAATGTGATTACTGATGTGGGACAACCGCAGCTCAGCCAGAGCCATGGCTGACCTCCAGCTCCCCAGATAAGGAGGAAGCAGCTGGTCACTCCTGCAGGAGATGTATGTTAATGTATCATCAGAAAACTGAGCTGAGAAAACAGTTTGTATCGGTTCAAATCCCCTTCAGGTGTTTGTGGCATAAACAAGAATCTCCCTTTCATCCAGGGAAGGGTTCCAGAATCTATAAACACTTATCTATATCACCAGTCGACCAACACTAACTACTAGATCCAGACTCAGTTAATGAACTTATATCGACATTTTTCAGTTTTCTGTTCTGGCGATGTCATGCCCATGTCTGAAATCTGGATATGCAGCTCAGGAAAACATTAAGAGACCATTTAAAATGATCAGTTTCTCTGATTTTACTCTTTAAAGGTTTATGTTTGAGTACTTTGAACTTTGTTCTTTTATTCTACAAACCATTGACAAAATTCCAAGCAAAAATATAGTATTTATTTGTAGAAAATGAGAAATGGTCAAAATAACGAAAAAGATGCAGGTCATTCATCAAATAATGCAAAGAAAACAAATATACTATACTAATGTTTTCACACGGGAAGAGTTCAGAAATATTTGGTGGAATAACCAGGAGGTTTTCAGTGCAGTGAACTCTTAATTTCTTTCCAAAGCTGTATGTTAAAAAAAGAAAGGAACCCGTGAAACTAAAGAAGCTCAAAGCCGACGAGAACGAACCTGAAAGTTTCAAAGAGTGTTGAAGTTATGTGCAGAGCTTCAAATAAATCAGAAAAGTTTCCAACTGTGACGTGAGGTAATTGGCGATTTGTCAAGAGAAAAGGAGGACAAGTGTTGTTGCTCTAAGTGCGAGCATCAATATTCACATTTCTCCAAATAACTGTCACCAGAAAACATTATCAACCTTTATTTACTCAGGATAAAACTCCTTTATTTGAGTCATTTTCTCTGTTACGACAGGAGCTTGACACTTTCCATGAGGACTTTCCATTTTATAAGATATGTTTTGAAATTATCTGTTTTAAATACATGATTTGTGTTTCACTACTTTAACATTCTCAGCTTCTCTTGCTCCAAAATACTACAGCTTCAAGTCAATAAAATGCTGCAAAATCAAACAAAAAGTTGATATCTAAAAATGTCTTACATGTATCCTCCAACCTTGAATATCAAGCTGCTTGTTCAAGACAAACAATAAATCTGCTGCTTTAATATTCAACAAGAATGAGAATACAGGAGAGTAGGAGTAAAACTTTGCAGAATAATTCTGCTGCACCAAAAACCTTTTCTTCAACACCAGAAAGAAAACACAATACCAGAAGGACATGTCACTTCGTGTCACACAGTGCAAGCTCCATTTCATAAAATATTAACAGTGGCATATTGTATGATCTAAGATTTAACAAATGTCAGACTGCACAGTTTCTTGCAGCAGCAGAATAAAAAATCCAGTGCCCAACAATGAATAGCAAGGCAAGCAAGAACAGGTGTTAATGTCTGATTATTAGATTCAAACCCAGAAATTTAGGGGAAGGAAAACAAGGCAGCAGAGGACGTGCTAATTATTGGACAATAATCTGACACTATTGGTCATCAAAGTGTTAAATCAGTATTTGGTGAGCCTGTAATACAGAGACAAAGACGGAGTAGAAATACTTCAACATACTTTTACTCAACAATAAACTAAACATGTGAAGCCTTTGCTAGCTATTAGTTTTAGACTAGTATTAAACAGACAATTCATGTAACAAAAGACCAGTTTTGCTCCATATCTTGAACTTTACATTTTACATTTTTGTGACTCAGAACAAATTGTTCTTTTTGATAATAAAGAACCGCTTTTATTTGAAGTTCTGTGTGTTCTGTTAATCCCACCTTCACATGCAATATTTAAAGAAAACAAAAATAATCTGATTTGTTTTTTGATGGTCAATGTTGAGCCAAACCCTGAAGAGACAATTTTGCAAGTTTTCTTCGCTAAGTGAAGTTTTGCAAATCCTTCGTTACACACTTGGGATGAAAGAAAATATACAGAATTTTTGTCTATTCTCAGCAAAAAACAAGATTTGGGTCACTCTCTCTGAAAACACCTGCTTTATTTCATAAATGAAAGAAAAGCAGATTTTGGTGCATTAAACTCAGAATAATAGTCAAATCTGGCTATAAAAATAGTTAATAAAATGTGAATATTTTTATTTTGTCTGTTTTTGTCTCTTATAATTTTCTTCTAATAAAATAACTGTCAGCTGTTCTAAAATTGCATTTGGGGGCCATAGAAAATCACAGCTGGTGTAAATCGACCTTCTGGTTTTCAGCTCATTGTTGGTTTAGTTTAGTTTGTTTAGTTGTTTAGTTTGTTTTCTGCCTTTGATTCCCTCCACCTCTGCCCTGCAGATAGATGATAAAAGACCATCTCCATGATAAGTGAACATACGGCAGATGACTAAAAGACATTTAACAATAGATGGAAATATAATGGATGGGTGGAAATGAATGAATCATAGGCGAGGGGCATGCATGCACCCGATAGATGATGGATAAATATCGTACGATGATAGATGGACCCATTAAACTAATAGGAGACATGAATCCACCTCTGACCTGCAGTAAATCCTCGACACTGAGCAGCACACATACAAAACTCTGCAGTCACTTAGCAGAAAACGAGTTGGGAAGTGGACAGACAGGGGGAGACGTAGCTGAGGGGCTTTCATCTGGTTCCTTTCAGCTCGGATTAACAACAAGCTTAATGTGTTATTTTACCCAGGATTAAGAGCAGTAATACACCCCACATGCACCCTCCAACAGCGACTCAGACTGAGCTTGTTAAATATGTCTGTGTGTCCACCTACATAGTACATGTGCAACAGTCCTGAGTTACATGCAGAGATGATGAGGATTATCTCTTTGGTTGCATAATGGGACATGTTACTACAATGTGAAAAGCCATATGATGTGTGTAGACTGGTGAGGTCAACTCAGAGATTAACAAAAATAATTCAATATAATAAAATAAGTCTGTTAGCAGGCTACAATTTGAAACATCTCCTTCTGTCACCCACACCTTTACATTAAAGCTTCGGCGTTTAGTCTGACTCAAACTAATTGACCTAAAAGAAGACCTTTTCTGGTGATATGCTGGGTTTGAACTTTTTTAAAGTGGCAGAAATGCAGGTTTGATCTGTAAAAACCATTTCTTAGTGCAGTTGTGAAGGCTTGGGTCCTCTGATGGACTCTAATGGAGTTATTCATCGGCCCATTTCCTCTCCGACCACAATTTTTATGCTTTGAAGTATCTGTATCACTGATGAATAGGTCGCCTTCGCCATCAAGGTTCACAAACTTTAGAAAGGTGACCACTCTTTACTTGTCCGACATGTGGGAGTATCTCAGAGTCCAAAGTTTTTCCTCTGAGCAGACCTAACAAGTCCCTTTTGATTTCTCTGCAGACTGACGAGAAGCGCCAACTTCTTAGTTGAAAACTCTGAGCAAGTCCTCTGAAGTTCCTCCGCTGATGAACTATGTTTAGATCCATCTCAGCCCTTTAAAATCTAAAGAAGCGCAGATTAAACCGGAGTGTGTGACGCATCTTCAGATCACACCCAGAACAAAACCAGTGGGACGTTCTGAAAGCGTCTGAAACTGGAGTTAAAAGGAGGAACGGATCAAGGTTAGTGACACTGTCAGCTGGAAAAGAGTCTCCGAGTTTGTTTTCCTGGTGATAACAACAACAACACTGAGGGGATGGGGGGAAAGACCAGGAGGAGGAGGGAGACGTGGGAACATCAAAGCGGCCACCATATCACAGGTTCTGGGAAACAGGACCTGCGGGCCGCCTTACATCAGGTTCTGGTTTATTGATACCTGCAGGTCACCACAGGTTCTGACCCAATTTAAAAGCCACTTCATGCTGGTCGTCTCTGAGGCAGCTGAGGGTTTAACGGGCGTGGAGTCAAATTAAGATTTCTTCATTTTTCCTTTCATCAAGCTGTTTAAATATATTTTATGCATTTGTATGCTTTTCATTTTATATAAATAGACATTTCCTTTAATATTTGGTGAAAATAATTCAATTTCTTCAATTGGTAACAAGTAATTAAATTAAGTTTATCCAATGTAATTTATTAAGATGGTTTAACTTGACAAATTTAAGTCAGTCTTACTGGAATCATTTAGTTTACTTCAAATAAAGAAACAAAGTAATAAAATATATTTTTAAGGTTTTTCTTGGCTCAGGTAGCCTTTATTTGAGCTTGACAGGAAGGTGGGTAACTAAAGAAGGGGAAGACATGTGGCAAAGGTCATCAGGCCGGGGATCAAACCTGCAACGGTCACTTTCAGGACTAAGGCCTCCTCATGTGGTTTGTGCTTTACCACTGCACCACCGCAGCACTTAAAGTTTGTAACTTTTAATTTAATTCAACATTAAAAAAGTAAGTTGTTATCACTACACCAAAAGAATTAAGTGAGATTAATGTAAATTATTCCATAACATGAACTCCAGCCCAAATACACGTTTTAGATTGTGAGCTTTAAACTTTATGAAGAGTTTCCTACCACAGGTTTCTCAGATAGTTTGCCAGAACTCAGGCCAATTTCTCCAGAACTGGTGAAACCGGGTCAGATTTGAAGGTTACTTTATTTACACCCTCTTTCAGAAAGAGAAAAAAATTTGCAGTGTGTTTAGGATTGTTTTCCATCAGGATGATCCATTAGTTTCCAAGGTTCAAACGTTTGTCCACAGATCAATATTCAATATTTCTGTGTTAAGTTCTTTCTCCATGTTGCCATTTGTTTTGTAAAGTTTTCCAGTCACTTTCAAAGCACAAACATGAAAACTGACATGGCGTTTTAAGACTTCCTCATTGTTTTTCTCCAGATGGTCATCGCCGCCAGACTCTTGAAGACAATTTGCATGTTTGTACTTCCATTTGGGTTTTTACTGCTTGTAAAAAAAGGCAAAGCACTTAAAAAACATTTTTTGGAGTCTGAAAAATTAGCTTTTTTAAAAATTTCTCGATTGTAGCGTCACATATCACCTTTCACCTGTAACCCAGTGAAGCCCACCAGAATTCCTCTGGTGTTGCTGGTGTTACCTAGCAACACCAGAGGAATTCCGCCCGTCTCCTAGCAACCCAAGCTGAGCTCAAAGATAATTGGTCAACAAGTTCTGCACAGATGTTCTACTTCAATGTCACACCTTAATAAAACCCTGTTTTATGTCTTGCCTTGAAATATATCAACAAGTATTTCTACAGTTTATTCAAATGTTCTAGGTAGCATTTGAAACTAAAAATATGAAACTTATAAAGCCGTGACATCATCACCCATTCTTTATCGAAGTATTTAAATACCTAAAAATGCATGTAAAATTCTGCCATTAGTAGAAAGTTACACAACTCTGAAGAAAGGTCGCTCTCGTTATTTTGACTTTTAACGATCCGACGCAAAACAGAAAATGTTTGGTCTGATAGAAAAAAAGACAGACATAAAAATGCTACGTATATTTTTGCACATTTTATGCAAATATCTGCTTTAGATTGTACTTATTTAGGATAAAAAATAATCTACAGTTAGGATAATTTATTTGTCATTCTGGGAGTTTTACTCAGAACTGAACAGAAATAAGAGCTTAAAGTCCAGTTGCGACCTGGAAATAAGACATTTACTTTGTTTCTGTGTGAGTGATGGGACGATCGCCGTTTGATTGCAGACCAGCTTGGATGTGATTCGGATCATCAGAGCCGAACATAAAAACCGGCATCAGCTGCAGCCCCACAGGCAGATGGAGGATTAGCATCAGGGAAAAGGTCGGAGCAGCAGACGGTAATCTGAGAGGCTGAGAACGGGTCATTTCGGGTCAGAACCATCAGGAACCGCGGAGATTTCCTGCCGAGAGCAGTCGATAGCATCAAAGTAGAGGGTCAAACCGGGTCAGAACCACAGGGTCGACGTCTCCCAATATAGTTTGGTGAATAAATGTTTCTCTGCTCAAACCACTGGCTCGTTCAGAGTCTTGACACGTCTGTTTTCTCTTCCTACCAGCCAGAACTCCTGACTGGATCAGCACCCAAATTCTCTCCTCCGGTCAAACATGCCCTGATAACTGTAGCTGCAGGAGTTATATATTCAGCTTGGTATTCGGCGTAGCTGGGATTAGTCAGATCGGTTCAGCCTCAGTTCTTGCCGTGCTTTTGTGTTCAATAAATTGAATCAGCTTTGCTCTGCGTTGCGTTGCTCTGCGAACACCGAGACTTTCGATTGGACCGTCTGGAACCTCAAAGCAGGGACGAGGCAGCGGATGACAAATGAGAGTTTATCTTCAAGCAGAATGACGACCCCAAGTGCACAGCCAGAGCTGCAATGAGATGATTAAAAGTCCATCTAATCTTACAGCTTCATCTCTTTTCCACTGAAGAAAATACAGAAATCTCTTTATCAGTCTCCAGACTATCCCCGAATCACTTTAAGATGTAAATGAGGTAACAGGTGGCTCTACACAGCATCGATCCTGAAGGGATAAATGCCATCGCACAACAAAATTAGTCTGATTTTTAAAACCATCTATTTGCAGTTCAGTATTTAGAGATTCACCATTGTTTCTGTGGAGCAAAACTCCAAATTATTCACAAAAACTTCAGCTATTTTTATAGATCTCAAATCAGAGGTTGTGAATCGTGTCATAGTTATTATAGTGAAATATTCAATGCTATATATTTTTATTTCTTTTTACCATTATTCAACTCAAACAACCTGAACAGAGAGTCTACATTGTGCCATCACACATCAAGCAGATTAATTTTGACACAGACTGTTGCCCCAATGACCCCAAGACGTGGCATTTCCTGCTCCTTCTGACCGTCGCGCTAAGACCGCTAGAAAATTAACATTATGTTTTATGCTGTCTTACTGTAATACATAAGATCCTAAAATAATATTGCACTTTGTGGTTTTGATTTGACAAAGTTTTTCTCTAAACATCACGTTACAGATAACAGCAACTTGTGTTTTTCGTTTTGTGCAGATTTTTTTGAACCCATCTGTTCTGTTGCTCTGCCTGTTTGGTCGGTTGATAGTCTCTCTTTAAAGCTTCACCTTCAGATTGAGACAACAATGTCTGCTTAATCTGATATTTCACACCGACAAAGGATCTACCAAACCTCTTACATCATCTCCTATGACCTTCTTAACGTTAGGCGCCCAATACACCATCCAACACATCTCCCTTACCTCCAAACGCCGGCCTCATGGTGAAATCATGATCATCTACTTTGAGAAGATGCTCCGTCTTGGTTTTTCTGGACTTGGTCACATCTGGAGGTTTCTTTGGCAGAGAGCTGGAGGAAGAAAACATCAGCATCAAAGAGATGAAGAAACTACTATGGAGAATAACAGATGAAAAAAAAGGTGGCTGCAACTACAACTGCAGCTGTGCTCATCACAACCAAAACCAGAAACTGTTTCCTCTCTTGGATGAATCTCCCGCTCAGGATCACAGGAAGTCTGATCTCCAGCAGGGTGAAGTACTCCATAGTAAAATTACAGCAGCTTTACACTGCATTTCATCATAAATAAGGTTACTTTTGCACATTTCACATTCAGTCAGCAGATAATTTATCAGCATGAAACCAGAACCTCTGCCAAAGCTGCTGGTTTTCCTAAAAAACAGAAAACAACCAAATATTCCTCAAACAGTTGAAGCAACCAGATTAAAGCATCAAGGCTTCAAAGAATTTCAGTCAAAACATCGACTCTGATGAGTTCTTCAAAAATAATTGACGAAAGAAGATGAAATGAGTTCAATCACCATTTATCTTTTACACATACGCTGTGATATCTACGTTGTTGAGAAAAGTCTACCTGAAATGTTTTTCTTATTTTATTACAAATACATTTTTTAACCTTCACAGATAATCAATAAAGACTTGATTCACACATGATTAGATGCATTTGAACAGAGTTTGTTTGGAGTCTGGAATCTGTTCAGAATATGGGAAATGATCCTACATTCAGGTTCTGATTTAAAGTAAAAGAGATTTATAAAATCAGAACGTTCTCAGATCAAAACATGAGATTTGGTCAGATTTAGAAATTTTCTCTAAATAAAATCTCATCAAAATATAAAATTTAAGCATTTTGTTAAGACCTTGAAGGAGCCTTATTTTACAAACTTCACATTTTACACATTTTTTGAGCCTCCATTTAGATCTCTGCAGCTTATAAAGACAACCCAAGCGCTTCCTCCCTTTTCTTTCTCTGGATGTTCATCACCGGAGAACAAAAGGGGACATCTGATGCAAAATTTACATTTTGCACATGCTTGTACTTTCATTTGGACTTTTACTGCTTCTTAAAACAATGAAAACACTTAAAAAAATAACACCCAGCTGTTTTCTGAAAATAAGTATTCAGTATCTGGAAAAAGAACCAATTCAAATACTTCCAAATTGTTATGCTACACCATTTGGTAGGTAGCTGCAACGTTACCTAGCAACCCCAGCTGAGCCCAGCCCGTCACCTAGCAACCTGAGATGAGCTCCAGCACATTTGGTCAGCTGGTTTTACTGCTGGATGTATTTTGTTGTTCACTTACAATTAGAAACTAATTGCTACTTTCTTGTTGGTTGTGCAGGAGTCTCTACTTCTGCTTTTCAAAGATGTACGGTAGTATAATTGTGCATCTGTTTGCATCTTTTCTGAAGTGCAAGTGTAGACGTCGAGTTAGGGGGGCGTGGAAAAAATAGGCAGAACTGACTGGAATAAAATCTTTTTATTTTGTGATTTTGTCCCTATAGAGACTACAGACTTATTCTAACATGTTCAAGGAAGCATAATAGGTCACCTTAAAAGCTAAATTTATAGACTCCATCTCTTGGAAGAGAAGAAAGAGGAAAGGGAGCAGAGCTCACAGATTCATTTGCGTGTCCCTGTTATATTTGTAATAACAATCCTCACACTATCCCCAATGACCCTAAGACATGGCATTGTCTTAGGGTCTTCATGGCAACTGACTGTTGCTATGAGGCATCCAGAGCCTCACCTTGCTGTCTGCTAAATGTTGAAAATGCTTCACTACTGCCGAGATAATCCAATTCTGCACTTATTTTATATTCTTATTAATTTTTCACACTCGCATGTCAAAGATCTGGAAGAAATGTGTCTGTATAGCTTTCATTATGCTATGAAATAAAACCGTAATGAGATTCTGCAGATTAAACCTGAGAACCCTGCTGCTGCGAGGCATGAAACGAATAAGAAGCAGAGTATTTATTTAGAGAAATGTTTGCTTCCATCAGGTTCGGTTTGTTTACGCTCAGCTGCCGATAATCCATCTTATCCGTGCAATTATTACTGGAGAAAAATGTTCTGCTGATTTTTTGAGCACAATAAGTTAGAAATAACCAAATCGGAACATGAACTGCAACTCAAACTGGTGAATCTATCACCTCCAACCTGAGAATTTGGATCTGATTAATGTTTCTGGTTCATAATGAACAGAAACAATAATTCTGGTATATAGATTGCAGACTTCTTTTTGTAAGTAAATTGGTTTATTATCATAGATAACACTTCATCAATCGGCTTTATAAGCTGACCTTTACAGCACTGTAAAATAACAGAAATAGAATTTGATTGTAGCAAATAAAATTTTATTTGCTCATGTTGGGTTGCATGAAATTAATTTGACTGCATATTTATGGATGTGAATTGGACCCATTTATTTTTTAAAGTTAACTTGAAGGCATTTGTTGTGAAAATTAATTGACTTAATTGAAGTGAATTGTGAGTGTAGTACAGTCCCACACAAAGCATGTAAAATAATATTCCTGTTCTCAGCAGCAACCAAGAATCACCAGCTTCCCATCAACTGCACAAATTTAACTCTTTTTTGGGGTAGTGAGGGAAAATGTCCATATGAGTCATGCTTAAAACGGGAAGAGTTATTTTTCTGAATCCTGATGAGACATGATTAAAAACCTTGCAAAATAAAGTTCCACTTTTGGCTCATCAAAAATCCTTGGAAATGTTTTCTCCATTTGTGGATAAAGAGTCTCAGTAAGGGTCACTCAAATGTCCCTGTAACTCTTTCCAGATAGATACCAGTGAATTTCTTTCTTGTCTGCTCTTGAATTTCTTTCAACAGGGGCAGGACCTGTTGCTCGTTGATGTCTCTTATGTTGTCAGATGGGTTCAAACCGTAACCATGACAGGAGGTCAGTAGGGAAACTAAACACAGCAGCGAGATAATTCATTATCTAGAAATGAGAGAAACAGATTCTAGTTTTTTTCCCCATCATCTCAAAACTGCCTGTTGTTTTCATTAATTTATCCTCGCTTGACATCAAAATTGTCTGAAGATCTGAAACCTTTAAATGTGACAAAAATGAAGAGAGGGAGTGAGAGAAATGTGCAAATAATTTATGGCTAATTTAAATTAAAGGAACTGATAAATCAGATCTATTCAGTCTGAAATCTGTTTGAAAAATGGATTCAAATCACATTATAATATATTAACATTAACATTATATATTCACATAACACAGGTTGTGAAAAAACAGCTGAATTCAGTTTCTCTCACCAGAAGATGAGCATCTGATTAGGAAACTCTTCACTTCGTTAACTGTAGCATTCATTCATTCATTCATTCATTCATTCATTCATTCCTTTATACATGAGACCTAATTTTTGAAGACAGACATGTTAAAACCATCATGTAAATTGGCATCAAAAATGCAAATATTTTATAAAATTAGGTGATTTAAATCATTAATAGCAAAACATTAATGTAAATATATATATATATATATATATATATATATATATATATATATATATATATATATATTTATTTAATGTCTTGATCATTAATGAAAATCATTAGAGCTTCTCACCTGTGTCAAGTTCTGATCTTATTTTTTATTTATTTAACCTTTATTTCACCAGGAAAACCCCATTGAGATTAAAAATGTCTTGTGCAGGAGAATCCTGGAGGATTTTAGCAGCTGATGACCAATTAGAGAGCCTGCTTGTTGTTTTAATCCGGGAGAACTGGCTGATCTTTCTCCCTATATCAGACTCTAAAGAATCGTTCAAGGGTTCTGGACCATTAGCTCGGAATAAGTCACATTCACAGAGACATCCCGCCAAAATAAATAATTATGGAAACTGGAGTCTTATGCAAGGATTCCTGGTGGTTCAACCCAAAGCCATCCAGATGCTGAGTGTGACACTAATTTGAGTTAAGGAGCTAATTTCAGCTGAAACATATGCTGGTTACTTCCAAAAACAGAAAAAGAAAAATCCCCCCGGGATGTTTCTTAGTCGCACATTAAATCACAAGAGAACTTGTTGAATAAATTATGATTATCCAATTAACCCGAATGCATATAATTTATCCAGAGATGTTTAAATATAACTATTAAAAACTAAAGAGCTGGTAAACTTCTCCCTCATCCTTTATTAGCCTGACTAAACCCTAACAGCGCAGCATTTCTGATTCTCCCCCTCATCCATCTACATCATTTATCTCCACTTACGCGCCGTGCTTCTGGGTCTCCTCGGTTCCCGTCCATCTGCGCACCCGCTGTCGGTGCTTGCGCGCCTCGGCGGTTCGGCTCTGACCCAGCAGCAGCAGCAGCAGGAGCGGCAGCAGCGAGAGGAGGAGCAGAGTTCTGTTCAGGTAAGGCATCCTGACGGCGTCCATCCACAGGTGAGTCCCTGCAGGAGCATCATCCTCCTCCGCACGCGGACCCTGTCATGGTCTCCGTCACGGTGTGATGTCTCTCAGCATCTGTGGTCACACTCAGGAGCGCGCGCACACGCCCACTGTGGGATTATTCAGATTATGGCTCCTCATCATCATCATCATCATCATCATCATCAGCACCATCACGGGGCGGGGTGAAAGATTTCCAACCTTTGCAGGGGCGGAAAGAGACTCTGTGTGGCCGCGGGCACCAGAGTCCCACCAGCAAGAAATTTCCATAGAGGAGTTATTTCACTTTTACACATTTTGTCACATTGCAAATGTCAACATGCTTTTCAAGTTTTTATTTTTTTATTTTTTTTGCAATAGATCAACACAAACAAATGCATAAGTGGAAGAAAGAGGGATGCATGATTTTCAAAATGTTTCAGTTCAATTCAGTTTCATTATAGCTCCAATTAACAGCAACTGTTGTGTTGAGACACTATCCAAAAAAATCATTTCTATTCAATCGTACATTCATTCCAATTGTTCCTAATGTATTTCAAGTATACAGTAAGATAAGTTATCTGAATCTAAGGAAACCCAGCAGATTGCATTGAGTCTTTGACTTATGAATATATAAAACTCATGGTAGGCTTATGTCTTCAGCCCTTCAGGTCAATATTTTGTAAGAAAAGAAGAACCGTTTGCTTCAGTTATAGCTGCAAGTCTTTCAGGGGGGTTGTGTCTACTAGCTTTGTAAGTTTAGCTCAGTCAAATTGGATGGATTAGTTCAAGTCTTTCCACAGACTTTTGGCTTTGACTTGAATTTGCATTTATATAGACCAACCTATTGTGGCTCTGACTGTAAGTTTGGGGTCTTTCTACTGCAGGAATGTGACATTTTTGCCCCAGTCTCATCACTTTTTCAAATTCTGGTAGATTTTCTTGCATCAATAGTCTGCTTTTACCTCCATCCATCGTCCTGTCAACTCTGGTCAGATTCTGATCACTATCCATCCCCACAGCATGATGCTGCCACCACCATGTCTTACACAGGGTCTGGCATGTTTAAGTTGCTGTTAGATTTCTACCGAGTATGTCGTTTTAGTTTACAAATACAGGCATGAATAGTTTCAGTTGAGTTGTTTGATCATGTGTTTTGTTGTTTAGCTGTTTTTGTTTTTATATTGTTAACATATTCAACTGTTTTCTTGGTGTTTATTGTAATTCTAGCTGTCTGTGTCAGATACCACATTGTACATGGTTTTGTTTTCTTCTGTGGTGTTTCTTTCGCTGATACTTCCCTGAGAACAGCCGTCCTAATAACTCTTTACTGAATAGACAAGACTGAACTTTTCGAGGCCTTCTAAAATCGATTGGATGTTTTCTAAAAAAAAAAAAAAATGGACTGCAGGTTGTCTTTAATTTCCTCTTCCACCTGTTGTCCACTTTTTCTCTTTTCTTTATTTGCTCCTGGATCCACTAATCACCTGGATCCACTAATCACCTCCCCAGCCATTATAAGCCTTTCAGTTTTTTTCACTTATTGCAGCTCCTTTAGTGTGTTAGACTATTGCTACGTCTGATATGTTTGTTTCTTTCTGTCTTACTGAATATTTCTTTGTGAAATGTTCAAAGTTTTGGGCTTTGGGTTGCAGTAGATTTGTTAATTTCGTTGGTTTATTTAGATAACTAAGTGAAACCTGAATAAAATTGCAAAAAGCATATTTCACATTATTTGAATAAAAATATTTTATAACTGTTTCCTAACTATTGCAATTTTTAGTTGATTTCTACATTTGGTCTATGAGTTTTTTTAAGGCTTGTCAGATTGATGATGACTGCATCTTCATCACGGTTCATTTTCTAAAAGGCAACTCTCCCATTCCTGCAGACATTACACTGTTTCCTATCTATCCAATTTTAGGATAGTTTATCATCAGCGACTCATTAAAAGCATGTTTTTCCTTTGCTTCCATTTTTACGATTTAGCTGCTTCTTTCTGTCAACAAATTATTTTGTCATTTTTCTTCTAAACCACCAGAAAATATTTTTGTACAACTATGAAACACTTCCACCCACCTGCTGTGAAAATCAATGCTTGTTAAGTAAAACAGGGCACATATTCATGCATCACTGGATCAATACCTAATAACAGGAACTGCTTGTTTTGTCTGGATTTTTGAAACTGTCACATCTGTTGTATCCACACTACTTATACTAACTGGTTGGTTTCTCTCCATCTCGATTGTTCAGTTGTTTCCCCGACATAAATTTGCTTTAATAAATGTCTCACCTGGCAGTCTGAACACCTGGATCTCTCAGTCTGCAGCAGGTTGTGGCTCTCCGTTCTGCCAGAGTGGGAATTATGTAAAAAATTCAGCCTGTGGTGTCTAGATTAAAATGGGCTGAAGCCTTCTGGTTAATTTAGCTGCAGAGCTCTCAGCCGCCGCTTTTATTCTCTGGCTGTTAACGGGTTTAGTTACGGGTTACTGTGGAGCGGCACAAAAACTCTGAACACAGTTTCTGATTTCTGCAGCAGCCTGAATCCTCCAGCAATGTCTCCAACTCCAACCTCAATGTGACCATTTTAACGTCCAAGACCTGTTCAAGGTTATAAACTCCAGTACAAACGGCCTTGGATCAGAGATATATGGTGAAGTCATCCATATTTTAGGGTTCAGCTCAGAGCAGGTTTGATGTTATTGGTCAGAAACAAGTTGATTATATGTTATACGTTGCCTTTTTGCAGACTAGTGCCGTCAGGAGGAATATGGAGTATTTTGCCAACAGCTGAAGGAAACTGCTTGTGTGGGGGGAAAAAATAAAATCACATCAGTTCAAAAGGCTAATAAATAGATTTGTAAGCACAAAAACAAAGGATAATTTCAGTATGTTTCAGTTTGTTTTATAAATGCACCACATAGTTCCAGTTAGTTATATTTTTTCCTCATTAATTACTGTTTTTATTTGTAGTAGTTAACAAAAATGTTTTCTAAATTTTGATTTTCACTATTTCCTTGGTTTTAATTAATAACCTTTGTCAGAAATTAATCTTAGAAAAGCATAAATCTGCAACCTCAGAACTTGAGAGGATATTTTTCTTTTATTGTGAGCAGGCTGCAGAGGATTTCTCCAACAATCAAGCCAAGGGCAAAGCAGAACACTGGACTGTAGGAACTTGAGCTGGAGGACTTGAGGACATAACGAAGGAGAAGGTAGGTCTGATTATTCCTCTGAAGATCAAAACAGTATCTTGAAGCTATGCTCACACAGCTGGCAAATGCACCCAAATCCGATTTTTAAAGATGAATCTAGCCTTTTTATTACAGTCTGGACATAGTAATAATTCCGCACCAAGAGAAGCTATACACGGTGAATCCAGACGTAAAACTGAAAATTGTGATTATGAAATCAAATCACAATCCAACCACATCTGTCTCTACCTACAAATCCAAACAGATTTATGTATAATTGCAGAGAATCAATGTTTTACAAAAAGCCATAGGTAGTAGATCTGCTTTCCTTTTATTAGCTTCCTTTGTGTTGCTATTATAGTGTAACAATAATTTTGGCTCCTATTGCTGAATCGGTCCATAAACTCCGTCCATTATTACTTCCGTAAACAGCGCTCACCTGGGTGACGTCAACGTTCGATCAACGGCGCATGCGTGAAGCTTTGGGATCACAAACCGTTCACACAGCTTTCTACGCGATGTTATTACCTTGTGACGATACTTTCCGCAGAAGGTATCGTCTGCTACATGACGTCAACGTTCTTCTGCGCATGCGGGTCGCTTTGGAGTCATAAACCATTCGCACAGAAATCAGATAGCGGTCGCGTTTAATTAGTAGTATAAACCACAACGCAAAATCAAATAAAATTAATCAGACTTGAGCTAAAAATTGTA
This sequence comes from Micropoecilia bifurca, assembly GCA_903067075.1. Classification (NCBI taxonomy): domain Eukaryota; kingdom Metazoa; phylum Chordata; class Actinopteri; order Cyprinodontiformes; family Poeciliidae; genus Micropoecilia; species Micropoecilia bifurca. The sequence continues at coordinate 26,284 of CAEGAF010148793.1, forward strand.
ATGAGTGGATGGAGACCTGTTTTGATTATGTCATCATCTTCACAAATAGACATTTGTCTGGTGTGGCAGTTTGTTTGCAGAATGTCCTGAATGCAATTTAAATTAAGACATTACCAGAGGTGAACCAGCGCAGCATTTGCATGCTGTGTTACTGGATCACACGCAGATCATCACACTTACAGGTAATCATCAAGAGCCTGTTGAAGTTCCAGCTCAGGTCAAAGGTCACTCGCTCTTCCAGTCATTTCCTCCTCGTACCTGACAGCTATGTGATGAAACCGCAGTAATTACGTGTCAGCAGATGAATTAGCTCCATTCATACAGCTGACAGCTGTAATTCTGCCCTGACTGATCAGAGCCTGAATTAAAGCTACTGAATGTCATCTCCGGCGTCTTCGACGGAGATCAGATCGTCTGTCACATTTGAAAAATTACAATGAAACTTTTGATTAAGTCTTTATTATTCACCTTTCTTTTATTAGAGGACATTCCTTCAGGGCCTGCAGACACGTGATGTGATTCGGAGTCTTTTCAGCAGAACACGAAGAATTTCTTCGCCTTCATTTGTCAATTCAGATCAGTGATGGGATTTCAGACCAGTCTGCAGCTGCTCTTTTTCTTAAAGACAATCATCTTCCTCCTCATGCTCACTTTACATGTGATCTTTTATCTGTGCAGACTTACGATGACAGACTAAAGGATAAATCACGTTTCTGCTGTTTTAGCTTCTCTTTGTTCTTTTTGACGCCAAAGTGAAAGTTTTTCCTTCCACATAAAATATCTCGGAAAAACTATCAACAATTCTTTCACATTGTGTGACTTTAAAAACACAAAATTTGGTGAATTTTATTGAGATTTAACACAAAGTAGCACATTCATGGTTCATAGTTTAAAAATGACAACCGGAAAAGAAATTTGTGAATTTCTATTCAAACCACTTTTACTTTGATTTATTAAGAAAATCCAGCACCAGATTCCACCTGTAAAAATGTAGTTCTTTTGTAAATGCCTGAGGTTTGTTCAAAATTTCTGCTTCCTGTGTGAGTTGCTCCACATCATTCAGCAAAAAGTTTTAAGGTCATTCCACCTTAAATTCAGGTGAAAATCTTGACCTGCAGTCGGATCTGACAGATTTCTTCTAACATTTTTAGATGGAGTCAGGACCCATCTGTTAAAATATAAAAACATCAGGTTGCTAACATCAGACATCTCTGAGCTGTCAGGTCTTTGTGTGAATGACAGTTATAAAACACAATCTTTGTAAACGGTATTTTACCACATCCATCCTCACTGTAAGCCATAAAAAAAATCTGTTTGTTTTTCTGTCTTCAAGTTGCTTCACTCAAATTTTATTGTTTAATCTACGTGCAGTTTTTGATCTCATCTCCAAAGTTCACATCTCTCCGCTTTAACTCTTCAGCTGGTGGACAAAAACTCAACATAACAACCATAGATTATTATAATACATTGTGATTTTATGTAATCGCTCTCGTGTTGCTCTGGAACTGACCGCATGAAGCGGCAGATTTGTTTTATATCCAGATGTGCTGTGAGGACACAATAACATCAGGATGATTTGACAGATTTACAGGGAAACCTCTCGTTTCTTCCCTTGTGCAGAAAATGTCTCAGTGGATGAGTCCAGTTTCTGACCACAGAGACCCACAGTGTCGTGCAGGATGGCGAGAAATAAAATCACATCTCGTCTGCAGTGAAAAGTGACTATTTTCAGATCTGGGTCACAGCAAAAAAACTGCAAAAAGCTTCTGTTCAGAACAAAGATGGTGATGATCCTCCTGGGAAGAGTTTTAGATGAGGAATATTTCCCAAACTGTCAGTTACCTCATATGGTTCCCAAAGGGAAGAAAAGCTGTCAGGCCGTTACACAGTGTTCAATAATTCAATTTTTTTTGTTAGTTTGTTATTTTTAACACTTTACTTTCAGTTTTTTTTTTATTGGTACAAAAGCGACAACAGACAGACATAAGACAAGAACCAGCACTGAATCATACAAGCATTAACGAGGACAAAAACTGCAGAAGGGGGGGGGAGGAAAAACAACCCAGCAAAATGTACATATCCCACTGAACACACTGAGGTCTAATATCATGGCAACCTTATTTCAGTGACAGAGCAACAATATATGTGAATGTTAATGTATTAAAGGTGACAATCTATGGGCTTCACAAAACACGTTCATTACATTTATTGCACAAAACCATCTCAGATAATTAAATTTTAGTCTGTTCAGTTCTGCCTATTTGATCTCCTTTCAGAATTAGGTTTTTTAGGGCATCTTGTCACTTTAAATCCATAAAAGCTGCTGTTAGCCACGCCCCCAAACTCAATGTTTACGCTCACATGTGAAAATGGTTATAAATAGATGCATAAATATACAAGTACAAGTATTTGAAAAGCAGAAGTAGAGCCTCCTGCACAACCAACAAGAATACAGCAAGTAGTTTTCTAAATTGTAGCAGACAAGTAGTTTTCTTTTCCAGCAGCCATTGAGCACATACAGGTCCATCACTACATCCAAGTTTCGGGTCTGATTTCTAGTTTCCAGTTGTAATAACTTAAGCTGTGTGTTGACTCTATTGTTCCTCTTTTGGAACAAAGATGGTAATTTCAGTTTTGTTTCTGTTCAGATGGAAAGTTATGCCGCCTTCACATCTGTTTTAAGCATCTGTTCAGTGCCGATAAAGTGATAAATTTCCTCAGCTCTCTTGCAAAACTCCTCAGACCTCGTTCAGATCTCCTGTAGACTGCAGACTTCCCAGGGTAACCTGGATGCTTTTCCCCTGACGGGTCAGCATCATTTTGGAAAACAGAAAGAAAGACTGAAAACGAAGTGCAGTGCAGAGAGGATGTTGGGCGGATCTCTGGAAACAGATAAAACACTGAAAAAGGTCCAGTTGTGCATTTGTTCCAGTTTCTACTCATCATTTCAGCCCTCAGGCTTCAGCCAGATTAAACTGCTTTGATGTGAACGTCATGCATACATCGGTGCAACATCTATACAGCTTGACGGACGTACTGTGGTCCTGAATGGCTTCATTTAGAAAAACAGCCTTATTGGAGACCCTTCAAAGGAACGTCCTGACAAATTAACTGAAGTTTTAAAACGAAATGTTTTTCTTCTCGCTTGCAGAAACCAGCAGCTTGTTCTTTATCCTCCAACATGTCAGCGAGTTTATTGTGTTCAGAGGTTCAAACAGAATAAGTTCCTATAGAAGTAGTTTATTTTACACATGTTCTCACAGGGTTTATGGATGAAGATCAAAAAAATCTCTGTGTTAGATGGTGGGGATCATGTCGCACAATGAGAGAACTGTCATAAATATGTTTTATTCAGCCGCTGTTGGTAAATAGATTTCATGATCTAAATATTGACTCTGATGAGTTTATAAAAAAAATGTTATTCCCAAACTTGAATGTTTTCCGATTAGCTTGATGTTTTAAATTATTACACAAAATTCAAGGTGAATGTTTCCTCCGAGGGTTGGTTTAAAACGTGTCAGACAGAAAATCAGAGTCAAGCTGAGATCTGCAGCCCAACTGTGGAGATTTAACCCGTCAGATGCTCAATGTGAGAATAAAAGGTGAACATAAACACCCTTTGCCTCTCAGCTGACCCACCAGATGATGGTGGAATGACAAACTCACCTTGTTGGCGGTCAAATAGCCTTAAATACAACCTGGATTTCACTCAGCCTCAAAGAAAAATATAAAACGATTGCTTTTGTTGTTGCTGTAGCAACCTGAACATCTTTAAAATGCTACAAGCTCATCATTAATGTCTACAGATGTACTTAAATATTTAAAGGTCCAGCTCACTTAATGAACTGAGCTGGGTGTAAACATAACTTTAAATTAAACCCTGCAGCCCAGTCTGACAGTAATCAGCATTCAATTTACAGGCTTAGAACAGAAGTTTTATCTCAAATACACAGAAAAGAAAACCTGCAGAAGCTTTAAGATTCGTCAGAAACTTGTTGGATTCTTTAAGAGAAATCTGTTACGTAACGGTATAAATCATTTCTGAATCATCTGGCTGATTCTTTGCAGTCATCTTACATCATGTCACATCTTAAAGAGTGTTAAAGACGTCAAAGCTCCACACTTCAATCACCTCTCAAACGTAAAACAATAAGACAACTGCCAATCTTCCCAGGAGTCTTCTGACCTTGAGATCAGATCATGTAATGCAAAGAGAATTACAGAAGAAAAAAAACAAGAGCTTAATTTCAGACTTTACATGCCTTAGGTAGCAGGTTAAATGTTAGTTTATGACTGGACAATAAAAATAAACTTAATAAAGCTTGATGGGAAGGACTGAAGGAAGAATATTCTTTTCTGTAAAACCATTTAAAAAAAGAAAAGGTGCAGAAAAACTTCATTGAACTGAAGAAGCACTGAAAAGAAGGACTTCCATTTCAAAAAATGGTATATATAAAGAAAACTTTAATTACGTTACTACTGCGTATCCCTCTTTGTATCTTGTCCTTGTGGGGACCTGAACTGGTGCCTGTTGTCCTGAATATGTACCTAATATGAATGTTTTGTCCTGAACTTGTTTTCAATCTGTCCAGAATGTATTCAGGTGTTCCTGAATGCGTCTCAAATGCATTTTAAATATGTCTGTGTGGTATTGAATATTATTCTGGATATGTCTGGATTGTTTTGGATGTAAACTGAATGTGTCTGTGTAATTCACAGACATGGTTCTGAATACATTTTTAGTGTATAATTTTGACAAGCTTCACATTTATAATATTGTTCAAATAAAACCCTGTTGCACAAGTTGACCCTAAATGGATCTTGAATGTGTGATTTTGGATATGTGGTTCTGAATGTGTCTATTGAGTCCAGAATGCTTACTGAACCTCTCCTATACTGCAAAAACACCAATCTTACCCATTAATTTTGATCTAGTTTCCTGTGCAAATATCTTAATACACTTGAAATGAGACTAAACTAACTTACCAGTCACTTTTCAGCAAGATAGAAGTCAATAATATTTTGATATAGACAAAAAAGTGCTAGTTTCACAGAGAGATAATTTCGCTTATAACAAAACATTTTATAATCTGCCAATGGAATAAGTAATTTTTCATCAATATTAAGGAATTATTCCCTTAAAATAAACTCACATATCTTTCTGAAAAGTTACTTATTTCAAGTCTGTTTGCACCGAAAACTAAACCAAAAATACTTGATAAAATTTTGTGCTGCTGTTTTGAGGACTGATGTGTCCTGATGTTGGGAGCTGCTGCTGGGTAATTAAACACCTCTTCCCTGTGGGTTTGAGGTTGTTAATTAATTTAAACGTGTTCAGACACAAAGTGACAATAACCTCTACACATGAATTTAATATCACACCACAAAGTTCAGATCATACTTTCCCATTGCAGATCATGCTTAGCTCCATCTGGGATCAGAGCAAAAATGACCGTAAGTCTAAAAACTAAAGAAATAGAGTCAACAGACCTCCTTCCCCCACTCCCACCTCCTCTGCATCTTTAACAGCGGCAACAGATGTGAGGCTGAACAACACGGGACCCGTGGCACCAACATGTGCCGTGTCTGTCTCTGAAATCCCTCAAACTGAGTTTTTCTCTGAATTCAGAGAACAAAGGAGAAGCTGGTGTGACAGTTTCAGGACAGTTGGAGGTGATTTGGGTCCACATGGTACCAACAACTTTGCAGAGGAAAGCAAACAGAACATGAATCTGTTTTTTCAGGCTGGTCAGAACCAAACAAGTAGAAATATGTTAAACTGAGTCAAAAAGGTTCTTGTTTCTATAATTAATGATGGAAAAGACACTCCAACAGTACTTCCTATCTGGTATGTTTCTCCTAAAAACATCAAAATTTCATCTTCAGATTTAAGTTTCCAGATCTGATTGCACTCTTAATAAAAATCCCTCAAATTATTTTATGGAGTTTTCTTAACATTTTCCTACCACAATTTTTCCTTCCACTCATCCTTATATTAGAGAACTTTGTCCACCAAATTCTAATTTGGGGTTTTCATTAGTCACAATCTATAATCATTAAATGACAAAAATAAAGGCATTTTCTACTCTATATTTAATTAGTCTATACAACACGTGAGTTTTGTTTCTGGCAAATGTGTGTATGCCAAATTCAGAAAGAATAAGTGAGTGTAAAGAAATGACAAAGCATTAATGCAGGGATGTCAAAGTCAAATACACAGAGGGCCAAAAAAACAAATTTTCTACAAGCCGAGGGCCGGACTGGTTTAATGTTTATTAAAACATATTGAAATGATTGCACATAGCCTATTGAACTAAGACCTAACAC
>CAEGAF010148799.1:0-11831 GCA_903067075.1 Micropoecilia bifurca
ATGCTAACAGGAAGTTTTCATTCAGTAACTCTGGATTGTTTATTGTAATGGAACCTGTTTTTGCCTTTGAATGTTAAGTTTTATACTTGAATCTTTTGTCAATGTTGAGAGGTTTTATTTTGGCTCTTTGCATTATTTAGCTTTTTCAGAGCCTCATATGTTATCAGTCTGTTAAAGATAGTACTATTGATAGCAGTTCAATTAGCGAAACATTCAAGTTCTTTTTGAAAAAAACTTTCTGCCGATCGATATCGGCAGAAAAAAACCTGATCGGCACATCCCTAGTTTACACTGTTATGTGTGCATGACTTGATTCATTTTCCTATCTAAATTAGTTTACAAATTGTGAGTGAAAAAGTGCTAAATTTATAGAAACGTAATAATGCAGTGTTATCTACCCAAGTCAGTATTCCTTTTTGACTGAAATTAGGTCCTGAAGGAATAATGTTATACTATTAAAAATACCTAAATAGCGTTTACCTGTACAAATGTATCAAAATTAAAATATGTTGTTCAAAAATTGCATCTAATTAATGCTGCTTTAGAGATATGATAAACAAGATGAGCGCCTAGAGTCACTTTCATTTCTTGACTTCTAACATTTTTAAATATTTGTCAAGATGGTTGTGTGTGGCAGTCAAAAATTGAAAAAAAAAATCATCAAGAAATATTTTACACTTTTTGTCTTCAACTTCCAAAAAATATTTCTCCTTTATTTAGTTATTTATGTTTCTTTTTCCATATCCCACTTGTTAACTTCCAGTTTTATTTCTCCTCTTATGGACTACACGGCCAAAAATGTGCTGGGATTTACAGCAAAAAATGCCTAAATCAGTGCAATTTAGAGGCACAGAGAGCCCAATCTAAATAGTGTTGTTATTGGCCCCATCTGCTATATGAAATCCATAGGAGCTCACTGTAATTATTGCTCATTTTATTTCATTTTAAAATGCCCTCTCCAATGTCGGAACGTGAAACACTACATGTAGAATTACAAATACATTTACATCATTTTTAAGCTGCCCCATTCTGCCCTGCATTTACATGCACTTTTTTTTGCCTTCTCCCGTCTCTTTCATAGCCTACTTGAATCTTTTTCCTCACATTCTTTTGTTTGCTTACTTACTTTCCAAGTCATATCTCCCAAACCCACTCTGTTTTCACTTCAGAGTCTCTCCCTGTCTACTCTGTGTTTTCCTTGTATTCGCTCTCTGCTGGCAATTCTCAGAACTCTAGCACATTGTCTAAGAGGTGAACGAATAAATAGTTAAACAAAGTATGATAGGGGCAGTAGAAGACCCACAAAGAGCTTGAATGTAAAATGTACTAGCTGCTAGCATTGTCACCGTTGAAACTCATTTGGTCTTTTAGACGTTTAAGCTCAAACTCACTGACTTATAACTTGACACGTCTATTAAGGTCATTTAGCTGTGCTTGTAAAAATAAGAAGTTTTGTTTCAGCAGCAGCTTTACGCCCTGAAAGCATTCCGGAGATTCAAGGTAAAATGTTATCCATTCCAACAATTCTTAGAAACATCTATACCGATACAACCCTACATTATTTTAATCTTTTTTTTTTAAATGTCTTTGCCTAGGCACGATTAAAATACATTACTGTTTCACATTACGACACCCTAGTTGAATAGTGATTTCCTACACAAAGTTTTTCATCATTTGTCCATATGAACTAGAAGATGCCTTTTATAAGAAAAGTGTTGGCCTGCATTAACCTTTTGTTCCTTTATAGAAATATAAAAGTTATTGGTATGATTACCTGCTGGTTTAAGTACTTAAACTGTTCAAAGGCAAAGGTAATATTTGCATGAATGGAGGCCCGGAAGATCCTCTCCTTTTGTCAACCTGAGGCTGTCTCACTTCTTTCTTATAAATGTGACCAAGTTTGATTAAAAACCGAACATTTTCAAAACAAAATAGAACTCAACTATTGAAAATGTGGAACGGAGGTGTAATTTTACATTATTACTGTAAATAATTGGATGAAGAAAACAAATTTATCTATAGAGCTTTTGGCCATAGTTATAAAAACAGAGTTGCTTGTTTTTATTGCTTTGATGCTTTGCTCTACTGCTGCAGAACTATATTGGCCTGTGCATATGCAGGACACTGCAGTTACTAAAATTGAATTGAGAGGGGGATTGATTTTATGAGGAACTAAGTCAAAATGACTTAAAACACTGCTCTTGTTAGAAGTTGAATTGGATGTAGAACAGTTAAGAAACAGAAGATAAGCAAATAGCATTGATTTGGTAAAGAGCCACATTACTGGAGAGTTAAAAGCAACACCAATACCAATACTTTCTGCAGGTCCATTGCTGATAAGGAGGCTCTTCTTCACTGCATTTGATTCCTAAGTCTGATTGCTCCCTGTCTCTGTAGATTAGTAAATTTAAGATAATTCTTCCCAATTTTCCCAGTTCCTACACTTTATGGGGAACAGTGAATTTTCAGTCAGCATTGCTACTCAAATTCATGAACTACTTGTATGTATTTGAGAAAATTAATTCTAAACAAGAAAATTCCTGCAGAAATTTTATGGGGTCGGATTTTTAATAGAGCATTCTAATGCTAAAAATTAGCAATAATGCTAAAGAAAGCTGCAATGTAGTCAATAACCTGCGGGGAGTCAGAAGCATGTTCACTAAACTGTACTTGTACCATTTAGTATGTTGCATAAGCTAAAATGAGCCAAAATGCTAATAATAGCATGAATGCTATCAGTAGCATGTGGAGTATCTTGCACCATTCATTTTGTTAAACTTAATGCATGAGGTGAAATTAGCCAAAATGCTAATGTTAGCATGATTGCTATCAGTATCATGTTTGGCATCACTAGCATGTTGTCTGTCATAACTTACTCCATTCAGTATATGAAACATTGCTAATAAGAAAATGTTCTGATGCTCAACATTAACATCAATGCTAAGCTGAGTTAAATTGTAGTCAAAAACCTGTGGAGAGTCAGAAACATGTTGATGAAGCTGTACTTGCACTATTCAGACAACTACTGAAACTGACAGAACTCAATAAAATCACAAACCAGTAATATTTACCTCACACGTCAGACATCCACACACCACGACAAGACGTCATGGGGAAGCATTTCACCGATCTGAAGCTAAGTTCCAGGTTTCCTACTTTTATAGGGAGGGCGTGTTTTTCCTTTGCTGTATTCAAATTAGGGGACTGTCCTTAGCTAAGTTCTAGATAACTTTGTTCCAGTAAAAAACTGTTTCTAAGATGAAAGAAGTGTTATTTTCTTTTGAATGAGGACAGATGTTTTTTATGACCCTGTCTAGAGGAAGTTCTACCCTGGTGAGACGACCAGATTGTTTTACACCAGCTGTTAAATCTTATCAAGTGGTCAAAAGGATAAACAGACACACAGAGAAACTAGTTGTGTTCTAAATTATAGAGAACAAGCTAGGTTATTTTAATTCAACTGAGTGTATAAGGTTTTCAATAGAAATATCCTAGATAAAAGATTACGCTAATTGAACCATGGATATAATTTGAAGTGAATTTCCTCATTTTGAAACACCATTAATTTGACCTAATATTGAACATATGGTTAAGTTTTTACAACTAGTTTATTTTAAATTCATTTCCTTAACACATGCAACAGTGTCTACTTGCTAATTCCTGGTGCCGTGGATGATCTACTCGTTATCAGCGTTGACAAGAACATGCCACGTACAAAACATGGACGACATCCTCCGACACAGCAGGACGCTCGTGACCAGCTAGCTCTTTATGCGTGAACTCTTTCCAAACGTAATGATTCATCAAAGTAATTTGAAGCAGAAAGACACAACCACCAAAAGAGCATTTCTGTATGGATTTTGCACTGTTCTAGAAGGAAGCTGGCAAATGAATCTCAATGACATGCAATTACAGCGGCCGCATTCACAAGCCAGAAACTGCCAGGCAGGAGACACGCTGCTGCTGCTGCTGCTGCTGCTGCTGTGAGGCTCCTTCCACACTCTCTCTACTCTTCCTTCTGCCTTTGTGTCGGTTGTTACAAATTTCTGTGGACACATTTTTATTATTAAAACCATCAGCCATCTGGAAAAAGAAATAAATAATAAAAACTAAAAAAAAAAATCCTAGAGGTATCCAAAACAAACGTCATAAAAATTTAAGTAGCGGGAGGCTGTCCGTGGCGACGGCACTTTCCCTTTTGAAAGCAACATGTATTATGTAGTCACACTGCACAACTATCATTTTTGACCTTTCAATTACGGCTCCCGTGATATTGCTCAAGCACATATGAAAGTCTCCCGTGATACTGTTGACTTTAAAGTCAGTGGTTTTATTTGTATAGCACATTTTCAGCAGCAGCTCAATGCTAAGTGCTCTACATGACTAAAACAAGCTAACAAGCAAAACATAAATAGAAAAATAAACATTACATTGAGGCAAAGACGTCTTGTACAACACTGTAGATATAAAATGATTACCAAGGGCATTTACTTCCAGCAAAAATACAAATGTAGTGATGTAATGTTTCATGTTTTTCTCTATTTTCTACATATTGTCTGGTTGCATTACTGTAGTTCTGATTTTCTTATGTTGAAAGTGACAATTTCAAAATGAGAAGCACACGGGTGCCAATTTATCTGTTATACTAATGGATCTGTATCTGAAACAACCTTTTCGCACATAAGGAGACTGAACATTAATAGATTCATTACACAACTTTAATTGGGTGAACATGCTTTCATCTAAACCACTGTAGCTCTATGTTCAGCTCTATTTTATCCAGCTGGAAGTTGAACTTCCATTCCAGTCCCCCAAACTTTTGAAGTTTCAATCTGGTTTTCTTCCATTTCTAGCTCTCTCCACATTTCCATCTACTATGATGACCAGCATTCCTAGCTCTGGTGATATTCAGGATGATGTTCACTTATAGTTTTTTTACCACAAATAGAGTGAAAGTTGGATTTGTTTTCACAATTCCATCACATTTTTGCTGTGTACCCCAAATGTCTTGGTGTAAACTTTAAAGGAGGGGTTGTCTGCAGGATATCATACAATACATACAATGCACCACCTATTAATCCAAGGCTTCATCTTGGAGCCTGTCTGCCAGAAGAGCACCCCTCCGTTACTTTTCTAGTTCTCTCCTTAGGCCACCGGTTTACGTTGGTACTTTCCATTGTTAGGAATTAGATTTCACAGCGTTTCAAAATGTTGAAAGCTTGGGATGCCATCCAGTAACCTCACCATACTTTTCCACAAATGTATCCCTGACCCGTCTGGTGTGTTCCTTGATCTTAATTTTTGTCCAAAAATGTTTCGTAACACACCTTTCAAACCTTGATATAATCACAGTATGAATGAGATCAATTTTGCATCATGGCAAAATAATGAAAAACACTGTAATGATCCTGGTGGGGGTTGAGTTTTATTCTTTGAGTTTTGATCACTTTTGATATTTTGATATTTTTTTAAGTTCATTAGGTTGTCAGTTAGTGTTGCCATATGAGGTCATTTCTGTTGGATTTGGTTTCTTAGTTTGTTCTCATGCTCCTATTTTCTTCATTTGAATAAAGCTCTCTTAGTTCAGGGTTATCTTCTCTCTCTGATTTAGAGTTTCTCTGAGTTTCAGTGGAGCTCCCTCGTGTTAATTAGTGTCTCACCCCCAGTTTACCTGCTTGCTTTCTGCAGCCTGTTCCTCATTGCCCCTGATTAGTGCGTGTGGTTCTTGCCTCACCATATAAGCTTGCTGGTTTCTTTTGTTCTTTGCTGGATTCTTCCATCCAATATTTGCAGTCTTCTTATTCAAAATACAGTTTTCTGCATTTTCTTTCCTGATAACGTGGCACAGCCATGCAAGACTTATCAAAAAAGGGCAACGTCAAATGATGTATTAGTACAAAAGCTAAAACCATAGCTTTTGAAAAACATTTCAGTTCAAAGTCGGAGAAAAAAGGAAACGACTTGAGATTTTTCCCTCTGACAATTTGATTGTTTTAATAGTGACCTTTCCAGACGCAAACTGTGGGGCGCTGCATTTTTATGTGAACGTGTACCATGAATTAAGTGATAATGACATTTCTGTCGGAGCTACTTTGAGCTAGCCACGCCTGGAAAAGGGGAAAAGAGCACAACTAAGGCACATAGTGGCTTAGTGGAATGAAAATGCAGAGAAAGTAAGTGAAATGAATGGAATAAAATCCCAGAAGGAGAAGCAAAGGGAATTAAAACAAAAATGAAAGCAGAAAGAGTAAAACAGGAGCGAGAGTAAAAAATTCGCTAGGATTTGCTCTGGCTCAGCACTAGCTGTCACCAGACTTGCGCCACTCCCAACAGTGGCACAACTGAGCCCAACAAGGAATAATGAGCCTTAGAAATCCACAAAGGTCACTCACTGCAAAGATCTCCCCTCTCACTCCAACCCAAACAGAAATGCCACCATCGCGACTCAAAAAGAAAATTCTATAGATAGAAGATGGGGTAGAAAAAAAAATATCCCCCCAAAAGGGAGAAAGGCAGAGCCAGGAACTCTAAAGAAGATCTTCACCTTTATCTGACAACCTGAGAGCACAGCAGCAGTGGGGGACCACAGTGGGAGATGAGAGTAAAGAAACGAAGGGGGAGGCAAAAAAAGGAATTAACTAAAAGACGGGAGAGGAAAGGAAAACTTTTGGGACAACGAGGGAGGCAGTGCTAACAAGAAAGCAGAGACTGCTGAACCAAGACGGTGTGGGCCTTGGTGGAGTAAGAGCTATGATAGGATTGAAATCATTAGAGTGTTGCAAGAATGGGGGCGGGGAGTAAAAAACGAGGATAACTATAAAGCATTAGTGTGTGAAAAGGAGCAACATCAGCTATGACACACCGAGCATTTCCTCCCTTGAAGCGAAGGCAGACTTGGGAAGGGCAACGAAAGAAAGGGAAGATGATCTTTACCTTCCGATTTATCACTCAGGAACATGTGGCCCCTTATTGTCTCGCCTGAACTTCTCAACAGCTGAACTATGGCAACATAAAGACTCACTTCGTTTTTAAGACCCAATTTCCAATTAATGTTCAGCAACATTTCCCCGCATCTTTTAAAAGTCTGCGTGATTTGCATTTCCAGTTGCAGGTAATGCGCCGCAGAACATGCTTCGCATCGAAACGCGGAACACCTGGGCCGGATTTCAGGCCACATTTACGCTCATTGTCATGATCTGAATATGAAGAGATTTCGAAGACTTTTCGAGCAAGGCGTAATAATAAACTATTTGAAAACCCTATTATAAGGGAGGGGGGAATATAAATTTCACATAATGCACCTGAGATTATCTTACTGCCAGTTTAGGCTGGGCAAAGAATCAAATCCACTCAGGCAGACAGGAACATGAAGTCTACCAGAGTTTAAATAAATCACAACAAAACACAAGGCTGCAAAAACTTCTCAAAATCTTGGCAGGATAGCACAAAGTGGTGCTCCAAAAACCCTGATCCTCTGAGCCCACTATCCTGCGTGTTTTAAATATATCCCTGCTGCAGAAAAATGGATTCAAATTATTCCATGACACCCTCAGCATGCCAATCAGATATTAGGATATTTTGTACATTTTTCTAACAAATAATAATAAAAATAAAACATTTAGAAGCGAAACAAGTGAAAGCATTTATTATAGTGAAAGCATTATATAGGGATTAGATTAACATTGCAAGATGAAGGTGTAAATTTCTGTTGCTGAATAAAATAGATCCTTTGCCCATCAGTAATGTTTGAAGCATTCCCCTTGAAATTGAAAATGCATCTCAGAATAACTCCAGAAAAACAATAGTTTTTTTTATTTCAACTTACACTTTCCGGAGATATAATTTGTAATCTATGAAACTCTTCTTCATTATATGTGCACATGTTGAACTAATCTCCTGCCAACATGAACATTTTCAGCTGACAGCAGACATGAGGTGGTGATGGAAGCCAGATTGTGTAAAAAAAATGTAAAAGGTGGGATGGCACATCACATTTCACTTTGCATCACACATATCCAGCAGACGCACCATCATGAACGTGTAAAATCTGCAGGGTTCTTTTAGCTTACGCCGGTGAGCTTCGGATATTCCAAAAATACAATACAAATGGCTCCACAAATAGCTACTCCTCCTCCAAAGGTTCGTAGCCACGATGTTCAAGTTTTAGCCAGTCAATGGTTGGTGTGTGACAGGCCAACTTTAACCCCAACCAAATCTGAGGACCATAAATAACCCTGCAACCAGGCTGCATAAGGTTGATTATGTTGGCTTTTATTCCCTTTTCATGCTAAACTTCGACTTTTAAGACTGATTGACGCATGAATACATTACTTACAAATATGTTAGAAATTGATTTTAAAAAAGGCTTCAGTTGTCTTTTTTTTTTTGGAATATTTTATTTTGGATTTTTAGTAGAAACATCACAGTTATTGGCTGACAGGACAAAACTGGTACACAATGAAGCACAATTCAAACAATGAGACGTATTGAAAGTAAAATACATTTACAATAATATAACACAACAACCAAATAACAAGAAGGACTGGATGGGGATGAGTAAGGTGGGTAATCTATAGGGATGAAAGAAAATGTATATGAATCAGAAATGGATTGAGAGACAAAAGGTGTCAGATTCACTCATAAATCATGTCGAGTCCAACTCAATTGCAGGATCATCATTCAATCCAATGTCCTGGTAGATTTTGCATAAAAATTAAAAAAGGCTGCCATATTTTATAAAAAGTCTTACTTCTATTCTGCATCCAATAGGTTATTTTTTCTAATGTCACACAGCTATTAATGAAGCCTTCAGCGTCTAGTCATACTTGCAACTTTATTCTTCATCACAGTTCTTCAAATCAGTAGATGGGAACACATTTGAACATACCGAACGGAAAATCCCCTGAGAGCTGGATAACTCCGGACATAAATAACTAAGCAAACAGGTGAAACCAATAATCAATTAGCGGACCAATGAAAAACCCAACTATAACCTAAACTAAACACTCAAACCCCAGAAATAAACCCAAACAAGACGGAGAACACAAAAATCCACACTCAAAAACTCAACATATGACATTTATACTCCATGAACATGAATAAAATGCCCTCCAAAGTTTCCTCCAACAGCATAGAATTTTTTGTTCTTTTCTAAATAAAATTCTCTGCTTACTTCAGCCCTTAATACAAGGCAGCTGTGAAATAGTGAGCCAAATAAAATTTGTGTAATTTGCAAGCAGTACCTGTGTTAATTCTTAACTGTGTAGAGGTCTGGTAAAATGAGGATTTGAGGTCCTACCGACTCCCTATTAGTGGGTATTGTGCCCAGGATCACATTAGTTTAATTTCTATTTTGGGGGCTTATTTGCAGAGTTAATTTGTATGTTAATTTTTTTGTTTGTTATTTTAAACCAGAACAAGAGCAGCATAAGGAAACAATGAAAAGATCTTTGTGTGCTTGCTAAACTGGGATAAATAAACGGAAAACAACCTACAAGTGTTTTTGAGAAATTGAACTTATTTTGCCTGCGAATGAAACGTCACCACAGTGCAGCAGTGGCTCCTAGATTGAACTTGTGTAAGATGCTTGATTGTCACTATATTCCCCGTTGTCGGACAAAGGACATTGTTCAAAACACATAGTTCAGGCATCTAAAGTAAGATAGTGCCCTGAACTTAATTGAAGTTCAGGGCCTGTGTGCTGTACCTGTAGGCATGGTCCAGATCCATTTCCAGGCTGTACATGATGTAGGCCACAGCCAGAGCCGGGGAGCGGGAGATTCCTGCAGCACAGTGCACCAACACCGAGGCCCCAGAGGACATGGCTGAATCTGCACACACCACACCATGGCACATAACCCTCGTTATTAGAATGGCTAATCCAACTAGTGCAGTTAAGACTGAAGGACCAGTCAACTGCTAGCATTAACATGGTAGTACAACAAAGAAAACCATGAAGCAAATGTTTAGGGTGAGAAAGGTGGGGGGAGGCGGTCCTGACCTATGAAGCTGAGAGCCTGGGGGATCCAGGGCAGCAGGTCGTCCCACAGGGAGTCATCGATGGGAATGCGCAGGAATCTGGAGAGAGGCAGGAAAGATGGCTGGGGGCTGCTGCGGCTCACACTCAACACGTAGGAAATACCCAGACAGGCCAGTCGATCCTGAACACACACATTTTCTCATATAAATCTTTCTGAACTTTAATTCAGAAAACTGCTTCAGTGCATTTTCTTAATACATTCACATCATTCTCCTTCAAAACATGAGAAATTCCAAAACACCAAGTTAGTGTAGATTTGGTGTCTATTCTGTGTTTTTGTTTACTTGTTTGAAAATGTGGGGAGGCTGGAATTCTTTTTTTGTTGATTATTTATTTATTTATTTATTGATAAAAATATACAGTACAGACCAAATGTTTGGACACACCTACTCATTCAATGAGTTTCCTTTATTTTCATGACTATTGACATTGCACATTCACACTGAAGGCATCGAAACTATGAATTAACATGTGGAAATATGTACTAAACAAAAAAAGTGTAAAACAACTGAAAATACGCCTTATATTCTAGTTTCTTCAAAGTAGCCACCTTTTGCTGTGATTACCGCTTTTCACACACTCTGCAATTTCTTGATGAGTTTCTAGAGGTCGTCACCTGAAATGGTTTTCACTTCACATGTTGTCAGGTTAATAAGTGAGATTTCTTGCCTTATAAATGGGGTTGGGACCATCAGTTGTGTTGTGCAAAAGTCAGGTGGACACACAGCTGATAGTCCTACTGAATAGTGTTAGAATTTGTATTATGGCAAGACAAAAGCAGCTAAGTAAAGAAAAACGAGTGGCCATCATTACTTTAAGAAATGAAGGTCAGTCAGTCCGAAAAATTGGGAAAACTTTGAAAGTGTCCCCAAGTGCAGTCGCAAAAACCATCAAGTGCTACAAAGAAACTGGCTGACATGAGGACCAACCCAGAAAAGTACAACCAAGAGTTCATCTGAGTCACCAGCCTCAGAAATTGCAGGTTAACAGCAGCTCAAATTAGAGGCCAGGCGAATGCCTCACAGAGTTCTAGGAGCAGACACATCTGTGCTACAACTTTTAAGAGGAAACTGTGAATCAGGCCTTCATGGTAGAATAGCTGCTAGGAAATCACTGCTAAGGACAGGCAACAAGCAGAAGAGACTTGTTTGGGCTAAAGAACACAAGGAATATAGCTGATTACTGGCTTACTGTGAATACAACCCATAGAAGGAACATATTAGAATAAGACTATTTTAGATATGGCATGTATAGCACCTTTTATATATACCGCAATTAAGTATATTATTATTATTATTTTTTTTTACTTCATGTTGGTTAGCAAAATTTCACATGCAAAGCAATCAGCACAAGATGGAGTCAAGCAACTTTCAGCCATTATATTTTTGGCTTTAAAAAATTGAAATCAGATATGTATCATTGTTATTTAGTCTGATCATTTAATCGGACATTGAGATCATGGAGGCAAGAGACCAAGCATTACAATTAACAAAAACTAACAAAATAAACTGAAACTGAGAACATTAACTGAACTAAATAAAATCAGCAATTCATGGGGGGAAATTATAACTAACTGGAACCATGTCATGGATTTATGAAACTAAAACGTACTTAAATTATATGTATAATACCGTTCATTTTCGTTTGTCCTTTTTGCAGCGGCTACCACTGTTTAATCCAGTGTTTCTCAACCTTTTTCGGCCCAGCGCCCCCCTAGCCTTTATCCAGGTCCCTCACCGCACCCCCCCCCCCCCCAACAAAGAATTTGCAGGCTACTTTGCACTATTATTTT